>APFE030963216.1:0-18893 GCA_000404065.3 Pinus taeda | reverse complement strand
ATATATAACTATTTGTGTCGGAAAAAGGGGGAGAGCAAGAGAGCAGTACAGATTTGCATAGCAGAGTAGTGGCACCTGCTCCTAGCAGGTAGCCAGAACCGTTCCTCAGCAATTCATTAGGTTTCGAGAAGGTTGCGAAAGGTCCGATTATCTGAATAGGGTGTTCGGATAGGCATTTTTGCACTATGTTTCGCCAGGAAGTTAGTGGTGTTATCTGTTTCTAGAGATGGGCTCTCCATTTTCCAACTATCTTCTAGATTGGAGGTATAAGGATCATTATGTAGAATTCTCCTCGTACTTCTCTCTTTTCATGCCACTTAATAAAAGAAGGCCTCCCCACAATTGAGCATGGCCTGGAGATGTAATCCAAATTGGACGAACTCCGTAATAAAATCTCTGTGTCATGATCTTTTGTGATGATGTCTCTTTGTATTCAGTTTTATGCTTATGTTTTTATGATTTTTAAGCGTTGTAACTGATGTCAACTCTGATGCATCTGTAAGGAAAAAAAAATCCTGGATCAACCAATTTGTTGTCAATGTCGTAGCGGCTACAACCACTGTCCAAAATTTTGCGTATGCTTCATTTTGGTGCCTCCGTCCTAAAATCACAATAGCTCATCCTACACTGACCCACATACTTGTGCTTTATTGAGTTTTATCTTTTTCTTTATGGATTTTTCTTTCTTAATTGCTTTACTGTCTAACCCATAAGTCGATCTCTTGACTTGGTTTCAACCCAGATCCAGGCTTGCCTTAGTAAACTGTGCAATCCTTAAGGGCAACCAGCCTCGCTCTCAGGAATTGCATAGTTAAAGCCCAAAGTGAGCCTTCAGCTCTAGAATTGCATAGAGCCAATCGATAACTAGCCTTTAGCTGTGAAACTGTGTAGAGTATGAGAGGCAGCCAGGGCCACTCAATCGAGGAATTGCGCAGAAGATTTCCCTCAGCAGCTACCCGATGTATGAGCTAGTGAGTTACGTAGATCTCCCCGGAACTATGAAATTTCTTTGGGAAATGCATGGTAACTTTTCTTGAAAAAGAAAAAAGAGAAAAGAGAAAAAGCATCCCTAGAAATTAGGGATCTATTGTCAGCAGTCCAGAGTGAAACTTGAGTTATTTTTGGAAACAACCACCAAGTGTCGTTTTTTCCTAGATTTTTGGCCTTCATGTCATAAACCCTAAATTGACCAAATATATTTAATGGATGCCACCAATGCTCATTTTAAAATTCAATCTTCGAGCTCTGGAATTCTCAAGGAGATCTAGGAGCCTTTGGCACAGTCATCACAAATTTTTCAGGTAAGTCTTGCTTTTCTAGTTTTTTGCTTCTTTTTTTGTCACTTTTGTTTTTTTGGCTTGTGAGAGTGTTGTTTTACCCATTTTATTAAATGACCTCTAGTGTTTTGATTTTTTTAGATTGAAAAAGTGTTTTTTAAAGTTTTTTGTTGCCTTTCTGAAGTGTCACATGCATTATCTAGTTTTTGCATTGACGGTCATTGTTGCGTCGACTTTCTCCACATCCTTCATTGTTATTCAATTTGATTGATTCCTGCACTTGTTTTATTCACATGCATCATCATTCACTAAGATATGCATCCACCAACACTTCCACCTTCATATATGGTCATTTTCATGCTTCCATTGGGCAGATTTGGGCTTCATTGGCCCAGTTCTTGCTCCTCCCTGGCATGCATTGCACATTTCTAGATCTCAAGGCCATGCCTTTTCTCCAGGAATTGTGCAAAGTCTCCCAAGTCCTGACTCCAACTATGCACTGTGCAGTTCGAGGAACCAATCCAGAACCTTCACCACTAGTATTGCGCAATGCAAAATCTCTCATGGCCTAAGGCTCATTGAACTACACATTGCGTAATTCCAATAAAAAAACCCTCCCCCTAGCAATTGGGACTACGTAACACGTAGAATCAGCTGGCAGTTAGTTACCTCTGAGAGCCAGGATTACGCAATTCTTCCCATAGTTGCCCAGTTTTTTGTTTGGTTTGTTCTTGAAGTGATTTTGGTTTCAAGATAACATTTGCATGCCGTGAATGTCCTCTCTGTCTCTAGGTACAAGATTTGTTGAGCAACCCTCCAATAGTTACAAGTAACATGGATTTCAAGAGAGCTTCATCAAAGGACAATATTGAGAGTAGCACTGGGGAAGTAGTTGAGCAGGTGTCAGTAAATTTTGCAGTATATGAAGACACTCAGTTGTTCATTGAGAAGGGCATGAAGTCAACATGGCAGGAAGTCAAGGATATCTTTACATGGGACTTCAAGGAATACCTAGAAGATCGAAAGGTGTATGTCAATATCCACCGGTCAGGCTTACATTAGGTTGCATGCAAGTACCCCTCCTTCTCATGTGTACACCTCATCCAATGGATTATCTCACACACATATCCTGAGACTATGACATTGAGAAATGCTAGTGGGACACAACTTTCTACCTTCAGGATGGAGAACTATCATCAGATGTATCACTTACCTCAGTCGCTGAACCGCATGGATACACTTTTCTATGCCAACCATAGCTTGGTAAACACTAGATATATTATAAAGCATTGGGTGAAAGAGCCATCAAATTTTAGGTCAACACCCAATCAGGTTTACAAGATAAAGTCACTTAGAAAGGCCTACTAGTTCTTGATCATCTTTGCATGCTGATTATATGGTCAAGAGAGCATGAAGACCTTTCCAGAAAATTGGGTGGTTATGTTGGACTAGTTGGTGAATGACAGAAGGTCATTCAACTGGTCAGATTTGTTGGCTCTTCAGTTGAAAGTCGATGTGACTAACACCTGAAATTCACCCAAGGATAAGCAAGCAATATTCTACATGTTTTCATATTTACATGATGCAATCGATGCCCAACATCAGTTTCCTGACATGGATTGGACATGGACACCATAATAGAATGCTACTAATATTTATTGCAAGTTTCTTTCCGAGTGCTTCTACCGTGTATTTATGGCAACACTAGCTAACCATTTCATTATCCCAATGTAAAAGTTGATCTTTGAGCAGGATCCACCTTGCATGTCCCAAGAAGTGATGGAGGAAATACTTAACATTGTGGATTTCTATGCCCCACCTAGTGGCACTTTCATCAGGATGTTTGATGGAGAGAATCCTCTGCATGTTCTACCAAGGTATGCCTCAAACAAGTTGGTCATGCAAGAGGTCACATATCACATCTCCATAGGGTTATCAGTAGGTCTGCATAGGAGAATGAAGGCACCATGGCCTGCTCTTCTTTTATGGATTAGATTGTACAATATTAAGAGCTTGAGAGACGCGGACACCGAAGCTAAGGAGATAATGAAGTTTGAGTTCGGCACCAAATACTTCAATTTGTATGATCCCCATGATATTTCCAAGAACCATTGTGTGAAGTTGTACTATCCATGGATCCACGGGGCATTTCATTGGGAAGAGGAGGACCCTTGGAGGTGTTGTTACAACTACTCCAAGATCAATGAACCAGTCAGTATAGCCATAGCATGGAAAGATTCTCTATAGGTAGGAACACCGCATGAAGCAACAATAACAATAATAATTAGCAGCAAACCGGTGTAGGACAAGGGTAAGAGGAAGATTTATGAAAACCCAAAGTCTGAGAAAAGCTACAAGTTCAAAGAAGATCCTCTCATTTTGAAAGCAAATTTTGCAATAGAGGGAAAGAAGCAACGACGCATAAAGAGAGCAGAATGAAGGAAGAGTGAAAAGAAAAGGTTGGAGGAAGCAGAAAGGAAGTTGCGGGAAATGGAGAGGAAGATGATAGAAGAACAAGAGCTAAGAAGGAGAGAGAGGGAAGAAAAGAAAAAAAAGGAACAAGAAGAAGGGAAAGGCGTGATGATAAACCAAACTGCGCACATATAGGTTGAGGAGACAAAAAAAACAACAGATAAAGAAGAAGGTGAAGAGATGTAGGATGAGGAGCTTTCTCAGCAGATTGAGAAAATGGTTGAAGAAACGGACATGGATTTGCCATAGGACCAATATATTGACCTCATGCCGAGAGTTCCCAAGGTTGCCCCTCAGTCTCTACCACCTCCATCATCAAATTTAGTCACGAGGGAGAAAGGAGAGGTTGTTATCCTTGATGATGATCCAGTTATGGATGTGTACAATATATCATTTGAGGAGTTTCTGTAGAAGATTGTACAGGTGGGGAGAAATCATTTCCCATATGATCACACATCACCTAAATTTATGAAGGAAAGGATGATAGTTCCAGATGTTAGAAATCATCCAGTCACCATAACTGATGCCACTATGGCTTATGCAGGAGCCACAAGATCAAATGTCAAGTTCTTGTTAGCAGAGAATGAACAAATGGAAAATAACTTGCAAGTGGCTAGGCAGAAAGCCAAACAATCCGCAAGATTCACAATGGAAGATAGAAAGTGATGCTCGATGAAGTATCAACTCTTGAGGCCATCATGCAGAACCTCTATGATGGACTTGTTAGCATGCATAAGGTGGTTGTCCATCTATATGGTTTCCAATGGCGGAGCATAGATATTTTTTGAACTCTTAGGGACATACAAGTTTCCATCACCCATCTGCAAGAATGGAAAATGAGGTACAAGGGAACCCCGCTTCACTTGCCCAAAATGATGAAGTCGTAGGCAGAGCTAGACAAGGCAAAGATCTGGATGCAGATACAAAACTATGAGCATCTCACCCCATTCAGTAGTAGCATACAGTGTTCATATGCACAATTGTATAAGAGTTTGGATGTCATGGTGAGAATGCATAGGATCCTGTCAATTGGTTCCCTCACCGAAGCTAAGGAGATGAACAAAGTCCAACTAGAGGTCGACAGGTACATGGAGTAGCTAAGGCAAGAGGCCACCACCGATGACTTGGACTTGAGCACAGAAAACATGCAGAAGTACATTGGTGGTCCTCTCGTAGTTAAGACCATGCTGTGCATGCTTCAGGATGAGTTGGACAAGGGTTTTGAGATCATATACCAAAAAGATATGGAGGCAAGAGTCTGTTATAGAAAAGGAACTATCAAGCAGTATGGGGACACCATAGCAAAATACCAAGATTGGTATCAATACGCCACCGAGAGTCATCAATTGGATGTTGCCTAGTTGGTCTTTTCCCAAAAATTCTAAGTCATAGTGTTTTGTCTTGTTAGATGTCTCTAACATATTTTGTCTCACATGGGTACATGTGGAAAATGTATATTATTTGTAAATATGTTGTAAGTAAAATTCCAAGTTTCATTAGTGGAATATGAGTAGTGACTATGTAATGGAATGTGTTGTTTGTACAGGAAGTTGAAGATTCATGAGGGTAGTCAAAGAGTCACAAAGGGGAATGTCAAGGGTCACCCCACCCTTTGTTATAAATAGGACCTCATAACTCATAGAAGGGGATTTTAGGAGCCAAGCTTTTGGCTAGGCTTAGGCTTAGAGAAGGATTGGGAGTATTTTGATGATCCTTGGATTCTCCACAACGTAGAGCGAGTATACTTCTTTAGAGGAGAAGGTTTTCTTGACTGTAATGTTCCACTATTGGGGCTAGTGGCTATCAATGGTGTATGTATGGATGGAACATTCACTTATAATAATAATAGCTGAGCCCACACCCTTTCATGCATATGTTGTTATTGTAGTTGGAGTATTCTGGTTGTTTTAGCAATGTATGTTGTTTAACTTACACATTTCCTATGAACTAATTTGTATGGAATTATATGAATCTTGTTGAACGCGTGTTGTTGGATTAATAAGTCACTTTGTTTTGTGGACTATTCTGCATTTCATCTTGTGATGTCATTCAACTTGCGTTTTCATTTTAAGTTGCCTACTATTATAGGTTTCTAAGTGGCACACTTACTTTTTTCCTTCGTTTGTTAGAACCCCCATGCACATCACTTGACTTGCTGCAAGGTCAAACACTTGCTTCCGACCAAAGTCATCATACTTACCTCTGCACACTACCGTGGTCAAGGCACTACATTACCACCCACTGTTGGGACTTCTTACTGGGGGGGTCCCCTTGAATTTTGGTGGGTCCAACACCATAAACACATCCATAATATTCATGAGAAATTCTAATGGTTTCCCTTGATCATCATGCTTATGTCCAACACATAAAAAAATTAGCCAATTTCAAAAACTTTAGTCCCTTAAGCCTCTACTGTTACTCCTTGCATCACTTGCTAGTTTGGAATTCTCCCATAGTCCATGAGACTTTCCACTAGTCTCCTTTCCTTATCACCAAGGATTGATCTCCCTTCTGCTTCTTCTTCGAGCTTAGCTACTCTAACCTTTTATTCTTCCATTTAGGATTTTATCAAAGGCCTCACCTTCTACTTCCCTAGCTCTCTGGCTTTTGGATATTTCCTCTCAATTTTTTTTTTATCTAACAAATAATTTGAACCTCCTCATCAGCTTTTGTCTCTCATCGTCTTCCCTCTTCTATAGCAGTTGCATCAATGCATCAATGTTTTCCTTAAACTTTGTCATCTCACTTTAAAACTCATCACTCAGCCCGCTCATGTCATTTCTCTTGGCATCCTTCTCCCCTCTCTTATGAATTTTTCTCGACCCTTCATCATGACCAATAATGTCAACTTATTCCTCTTATTGTGTATGATCTTCTCTATGCTCATTTGTGTGTTGCAACTTAGCCCTATAACAACCGCCATCTTACTTGTTACCCGAACACTTCACCTCCTCTTTGGTTATTGGTGTTACTATTGGTGCCCTCTGCTGGAACCTCTTCAGCAAGCCCTTTCTCCCCTCTAGCTATTACATCTTCTGCTTACCTCATAAGGATCTCTTGTCCTCTTTACTCTTCAAATGCAACTGGGTTCTGCTGCAATCTTCTTGCTGCAGTTTCCATTTTGCCATTGTATGAAGAGGACTATTGGTTCTCTCCTTAATGATTATCACATAAATGTTGATACCAAATTCTTGATCAAAAACTAGATTTATCTCCTTACCATAGGAGTCTTCTACTCTTTCCTGGATGTACTCTTCTTTAGCAACTCCTCTTTAGCTCTTTTCATTCTATATCTCCTTCTAATGAAAATTCCTCTTCCTTCTCACACATGTCTCTTCATTTTATCATCCCATTCATTTCCCCTACTTTAATAAAACAAAACATCATTATTTATAAACCTATTTTTGTTCTTACCTCTTGGTTCTGATCCAAATCTCCACGAGGTTCTCTCTTCCTCTGTCTTTGAAAATTTTTGTTCACTAGTTGAAATCTCCCTTTTAACGATTGAATTATCTGATACCACCTGATTTAAGGCCCTTTAGTGGTGTACCGATGACTGCTTAGGATTCTTCATCCTCCATGTACTACAAATTAGAAACTCTCACTATCCACGCCTGCCTCGTTCCCTTCTATAGGCGGTGTTAATTTTTTTTCATGTTACAAAATCGAAGACCTATTTTTGTTTTACTTGGAATTTTTCCTATCTAACACCCATGACGGACACCTTTCGTCTCTAATTATATAAATAGGCCCTCAACCCAACTCCCTCTTAGCCTAAATCCTCCTCTTTTTCGTATTTCATTGATGAATTAAATTTCATTACAAAGCACCTAAACGAAGGTCTAATATAAATATTAGAGGTCCAACTGAAACGAATAGGAGGTAGGACCGACTATGAGTTAAGAGGTCGGGGCATGTCTCTAGGGAGGATTATCTATGCACTCTCGAATCCAACACTTCCGACTATACCGAATCCACCTAGAAACTCTCCACACCAACTGTAACTAGCCCTAACCAATTCAACGAAGGTCAGTCTTACTATTAAAGTCGATTTACTTTGAGATGGGCCCTTACTTAATCCATTAGGCGACACACTTTGTTCAGGATTAAGTGCCTACAATAGCGACTCACAAATTAAACTTTCTTAGTGATTTCTGTATCATGGGTCTTGACTAGCACCGTAACTTTGATGCTTCGGCTTCGATAGAGCTTACCTTGAATGGAGGGTCCTTTGATCAAATCATTTATGGAAGGGGTTCCACCTCCTCATGGTACTTTTGGTTACTATAATAATTTGAGCAAAATTATAGGGCCCCGTTTACTTACTCAATTCTACCTATCTATGTACGCTTCTTTAATTTCAACTCAGTTCTTAGCTCACGCTCCAATTGGAGAAATTCATGGACACTATGCACTTTCCATTTGAATCCACAGATGCACATATAAGTTTGTAACCTATAGCGACCCTATTCCTCCCTAGTGTTAACTTTAACACATATGATTTGTGGGTGTGTAGACTCTGAGCTTTATGAATTACCATATATTTGAATCAAGGTTGAATGATAATATGTGAACATACGCAACTTCTCCCTTTGAAAGCCCTTCAAAGATACACTACCTCCTCCATTTAAATTACAAAGGAAAAATATAATTCAAGGGTTCCTCTATCTAACCTCCAAGTCATGAGAATTACATTTACAAAATGATTGTGAAAACAAGTAAAACAAAATTATACAGAGAAAATTTGAAATTCATCATTAACAAGAATTATGTACATGACCTTTATAGACCTTTTGTCTTAAACTTCCTTTGTAATTTACTGGGAGTTTCTTCCTCTCCAAATTCATTAGAATTCCAATTCTAAGAGATCTTTCATTATCGTATTGCACACACACTTACATATAAAAACACTAGCTGAAAAAATATCTCAGCAAAAGCATTAAAATGAAACATTTGTCCAATAATTTAAAATTGCCAGATTCCTACCTTACACTTATTGCATTTACAAAGTCCCAGTTGTTGCATTTACAAAGTCCCACTTGACCTATCACTAAAACAAAATAACAAGTCAAGAAAAATTACAACGAGACCCTTCAAAAATTAACAAACTACAGTTCTAATTTGTACACAAAATAAAATCGTTCTTCTAGAATTTACATGGCCCCCTTGGGTTCTTAAATTAAACTATTTGCCTGGAATGATACACTGCATCACCCTTAACCCAAATTTTTTTTTTTTTCCTATATTGTTTATCCTATATTTCTTAAAAATCACCCACCATAAAATTGTTTTAAGTTGTTTTATTGAAATTAAAAAACAATTTTAACTTTTCACAAAACGTTACATTTTATAAACAAAAATCCTCCCCCCTCAATTAGATTAGAAAATACTATAACACAAAATAAACAGTTTTGATGAGTGACCATAGTGCACCTTGGAACCATCTTCCTCTTCGTCCGTCCTCTCTACATCAATGGAAAGGATGAAGAGTGGCCTTGATATCAGTCATTGTTTAACACTTTAACGTTCTTAATTTTGCGAACCTTTAAATGTTATAGTTAAAATATTAAAAATTAATTAAAATATATTTATTTTAATATAATTTTAATATTTTATTATTCAAAATATAAACTCACTTTTAAGAAATTGGTTTGTTATTTGTTCCAGTGAGTCATGTTCTATATTTGATAGGTCGGTTTCATTCTAATGTGAAATATACTTCCCAAGTGTGAATCAATTCTAAAGAGATGCACTTGGTTGCTTTATGTTATACTAAAAGTTTTTCATTAACTCAAATGGCTTGCTATTATGAATTCGGTGGATTTTTTTTTCTTTTTCTTTTCTTTGTGGTGGTGGTATGTTGCTATCATTGACCATGGGATCATAATTTTGAAGAGAATGCGGAGGTGATTTGCAATGTATCTTATAAAAGTAGGAGTAATTCTAATTTGTCAATATTATAAAAAATATGTATTTATCAACCATAAAATAAAATATTATAAATGTTTTCGCTTCTAAAATGCTTGAAATATTATAATGTTTTCGCTTCTAAAATGCTTGATGGCACTCATGGGGAGTTAATTAAAATATAAATCATATAAATTTATTAACATATGATTTGAATTTTTTATGTTATTATTTTTCTAATTTTAACAATAATAATAATTATGAATTTATAATTTTCCTAATCTTTTATAAATATTTTTGTGATACTTTCTAAAACTAATCTACCATACAATTTATTATAAGGGCTATTATAAGTTGTACATCTTCAATTAGGATTTTTTTATTCAACAATTTTTATATGAAGCAAATATTTGATTACTTTTAGTTACAATAAGTTGAGTTTTAATAGTTTTTTAATTGGCAATATTTATTATAGAGTTATAATAGTTTTTGATATTTTAAATATTTAAAAATAATTTAATAATTATAAAAAATTTTTTTTATTTTAAATTTTTATTTTAATTTCTAATTAAGAAGATTATGTGCTTTGAATGTATTTGTTAGAATTAAAAAAATTAAAATCTAACAAATTTTATGTACTTTTAATAACACTTCAACGGTATTATTTACATATTTGTTAAATACCAGATTGTACTATATATATATCCTCTTTAATTTTCACCCTTACTTCATTAATTCATAGTTATATTATCTTATTTTATTTTTCATTTTTGTATATCGATCTATCATTAATTTGTGACATAAACTTTGTAGATAATGCGACACATTAAAATTTTGGATTCGCCACCCTGACAAAGGAAAAATGAGGAGAAAGCAAAGGGCATGTCTTAACAACAAGTCACTAAGGAAATGATTGCCCGTGGCTAGCTATGCCCATCATACATGCGTCTATGCTATTCTCAAAAGCTTCTGCAACGACCATGATCTTTCCAGGAAGAAACATACGTTGATGATTGATGTTCATGCAAGTCTAGCTAGTGCAATTCGACGACTGCACCGCACCTCTATTAATGACATCCATTTATTTAAGGGTACCTTTATTTGAGCTCCTAACAAACTGCTTTAAGGAAAATCTTAAGTGAACCACCAACTTAACTATGGTGGTTGCTTGTCCGCATATTGTTTCATTGTGTGGTGGAGAAAGACAATTCCCAAATTGTTCAACGGCTTGGTGGAGAAGGAGAATTCATTCGAAATCAAGAAAGTGGACACTAGACTTTTCGATTTCATTCATGTGCCTCGAGGTTGCTCTGAAAACCTTTCTCTTCATTTAACAAGAGGTTGTTGCTCCAAATTAACAGGTAAGTTTCTACTGAAATATGATTCAGTTCGCTCATAATTTTATTCATTTGAGCAGTTAAATACCATGATAGAACCTTCATATCCATTTATATTGAATAGATGATTCAGTTCACTCACAATTTTCTTCATTTGAGTAGTTAAATACCATTATAGAACCTTCATATCCATTTATATTGAATAGATAGACCCAACAACATTAATTGATATAGATAATCCAGTCTGTAGTTATGCTTAATGATAGTTATCTGTTTGAGAATATTTGTATAGTGTTGTGTGTTTAGCGACTGGTAGTAGGTTTGCAGCTTCCAGGTGGCCTTTCAGATCCATTCACCAGTCTAGGAGTTGCTCCATATACTATTTGGCACTCTATCCCTACACCTATAACACATTCGCAATTACCTTGTATCCACACAAGAAGATTGCCAGAACTCAAGGCCTTCCCCAAGGAGGCTCTGACAAGACCTGCTCTCAAACCATGGGATGTAATTGCTCCATTGATCCTGGAATATTCAATAGAACCAGAAACCAGTTGAGAATTTATTTTTGATCCAAATATCCTCCTTACAATTGTTGCAGCTCCAGCCGCACCAGAAATTCATGTCCATGTCGGGATTGATATGCTATCTTCCCGTTTGAGCATCTGTGACTGTCTTAAAGTTTCAACTACTCTTTGTGAAACTAGAGAAGCTTCATCTTCTCTTCATCATTGATGTCAATAATAACATCAGGATCCATAGAGCTATGAATTCCATTACCCACCAAGACTTTTAATATATAAGATTCATCCGTATTTGAGGCCTCTTCTTTAGGTTCAACCTTTTCTTTCCCTTTCCTTCTAGGAATATCTTTGACGTGGCCTCCATCACGCTTGCTACGAGTTGAAGTATTTTCACCTCGTCTAGGACCAAAAGATACTTCTTGTATGTAATGTTTGTACTGATCATCTAACTTCATTTCTCAAGCCAATACATTGAAAATGCTAGATGTATCTATTTTATCCCGACCTAGGTCACATGTGCTGTACATGTATCTGCATTCATTCATATTTTCCTGAATATTTCATGTTGACTGCAAAATTCTAGCATGAAAACATATAACTATGAACAAGTTAGTTTTCTATTTTTGTTTTAACGAAAGAAATCATGTTTAAACCATTTCAAAATAACAACTCCTATCACAAAGAAATTATTCTACCAATCAACAATTTTTACCATCATAATCCAAAAAATGAGAATAAAAAAAACTCTTCCCTGGTGCAAAGGTCATTGCACCTAATATCTCCTAGTTTTGCAGCATATTCTATGCTCAATCACTCAAGAATTCTATTTTGAAGCTCAACAATATTCCTTAACTACGAATTGTTGAGTAATGGCATGAAATTGTTTGCAATTCCGGGAGGATCTTCACCAATAAATCCGCTAAGATGAGCTCCAACAGGATTGGAATACCTTGGTTTAATTGCACATATCAAAATCCCAACAAATAAATGACATCATCAAATTATGTTGATAAGAACAAATTGACTTATGTGTGATCCTTTCGGAGAATATTGAAACTTCTACATGCTCTGATGAGCGAACTTCAATGCTTTTAAGTGATGATATTCCTTTAATTATTGCTTTCTTAAAGAAATTATGCTTAATTATTGCTTTCTTAAAGAAATTATGCAACCTTATTTCTAGTATGCTCAATAAAAAAATGTATAAAATAATGAAATGGTCATAAAATTTGATGGTTTAATTGAGCATAATCCCTATTGCAATCTTTGTTGACCAAGACATGGAATGTGGAGGGGGTTGCTAGTGGTTTTTGGTTTTTAGCCGAGGGGTGTGCAATTAACCATATTACGCAAGTATGAAAAGTTGTTTTAACGAAACAACTTATTACAGACCCCTCTTCCGTTAATCATCAAACCACCTAGGGTCCGCAACTAAATCCCCTCCGTTGATTTGTGGGTGCATCTAATCGCCATTGAAAGTTGCATCTAATTTACCTGTGCCGTCTTTGTCCACCTTTAACACTTAACACTTAGGATAATATACTTGGGAAATTTTATATGACATTGCTTGACATCTAGCATTTATCTGTTGGTGACTCATCGCTAGTGTTAAACATTTTTTGCTAGTGTTTGTTTGACACTCCATCTGGTGGCCGAAACAATATTCCGTATGCTATATACGAAAACATTTTTTGTTTTTTTATATAAGCCAACACATTATAGATAACATGACGCATAGTAGTTATAGTTTTGATGATAGATAATGATAATACTAGTTATAGTAATAGTAACAAGGGAGCCACTGCCGTGGCGGTAGTCCCTGCCGGGGTCTGCTTCAATTAGTTAATAATTAGTATACATTATAATTAGTATACACTCAATCGATGAAAGTGACCTGAGGGATATATATATAGATATAATTTCAGAACTGCACGAAGGAATGGTAACTCGGTTACCCAGGTAATTATGTGTAGGTATTTGCAGCCATTGATGTAGTCTAATGCTATATATGAAACCACACACAATATTTGTTTATACTTTAAGATGTAGGGAGGTTATGACTGATAACATTCATGTGGTTCGACTTACAGATCTAGTCACTAGAAAATGATATTCACGATGAGGATGGGGTTATATATGTTAAAACTAATATCTCTTTAAACTTTTATATATATATATATATATATATAAACTCAGAAATCAAAGCACATCTATCAGATTTGCTACTTCGTTGTATAATGTTATGATTATTTTATATGAAAATTCAATCCATATAAAATATATTATAATATAACAAGGTATCATATAATTTCCTAACTCGAACTCACTCACCTTCGAATTTTCATTTCGTTCATATGACCTCACAATTGTTCTCGGTCAAATCGATTCAGATCCATTTCTCCCTTGAAAGAAATGGATCATTCATTCTATCCATTCATTTAACTGTTTTATCATATACCCAAATCAACCCAAATTTGGCAGGCAGCTAATTTCAGATTACCTGCAACCACTAAACCGAGAGTAACGACCAGCACGAGATGCTAGGTTCTGCAAGAGACCCAGCTTCTCAAAAACTACTTTTCCCTTTTCGTAGCTGCTCCCAAATTCCGTCTTCGCTATAATATCTGCAGCCAAACAGGCGAAATGGTCGCCCACCTCAAACTCCGCAGTTCCGCCACCCTGCTCCACAATTCTCTTCCACTCATTTATCATACGCTTTGTACTTTCGATCATGTATGACACTTGTCCCTGCAGAGACATTTATTTTCGTCAAATAAACTGATCTATAGATAAAGAACCATGGAAAAAAAACACTTCCAGCTTATTCTCATGATATTTAATAAGCCGCTGTCTCTAAATTTGTTTGTTAATATTCGTAACGTGCATGGAATTGCAATGTCGAGTACCTTGAGATTCTCGTGGCAGAAGGTAGGACCTGTGACTCGCCGTTGGTTTAGCCAGTCTTGTCCATTCGCCATCAACAGACCTTTCCCGATGAAATCCTTCACACCTTTTTGCTGCAACTGTGATTTTCCATAGGAGAGGACGTTCTTTGCAGAGAGAAGTTCTTTGATTACCTTTGGCTTGCTAATCGACAGCCGAGGTTCATTGCCCCACCAGAATAAGAAGCGTCGGCCTGTACACACGATATCATAATGAATTTACCCCACTTATAATATGATCATGTTTACTTACTATATACTAGTGCAGTCAAACTTGTGGTTGGCAAACACTAAATTGGAATATCTAATTCATTTTTCTGTAGCATGGTCCTGTTTATTTACTATACTAGCGCAATAACTGAACTTGTGGTTGATAAACATGAAACTGGAATATTTCATTCCTGCGGCATGTTCTACAGTGATTTTTGGGGACTCCATTTCCTATATAAAATATTGTTTATTTAACATTATGCAATAGTTACGAAGATATTTCAAAATTTTCAATTTTATCATATGTATCAGCTTTTTTATTAGAAACTTTAATCTCTAACACTTTAATTTTGAAATACAAACTCTTATTAAATATAATTAATCTATATTAAAAACAAATAAATTATTATAAATTTATATTAGTATAAAGAACTTCAAATTGAGAAAAATTAATATAAAAAATTAATTTTAAATTTCTTTCATCCCAGTATTTTTTAAAATTTAAGAAAATATGGAAAGATTTCATCCTCCTTAGAAAGCTTGACAAAAGTTGTTGCAGAACTAGTTATGACAAAAGCTTCTGAAAGAATTCTCAACTAGTAGTGGCAAAATGGACATACCATAATCATTTGTCCATTGCACATAGTGGGGCAAGAGTCTGTCCACAATGTCGTGACTGATAGGCTCCATGTCTTTAGCGGCCTCGCTCTCTCTGAGTTTAGTCATGTCAGACAGATTTCCACTAATAAAACGAGGCGGTGGCCCTCTGATTCCTTGCCTTTCCATAATCTTCTTGATGGTTCGCGGCTTCCACCAGTATGTGTAGAGAAAATTGCAGAGCTGCTTGCAAATGATCATCGCCAAACTTAACAATTGCAGAAAAAGTAGTGCCAATAATGTTTTGAGGATATAATGAGTAGCAGGAGCTCCTCCTTCCTCCGATGGAGACATGGCTACAAAATATAAAGAAGCTGTGTCTGTCTTGGAAGAGGAGATGCAATTTATAGACTCAAGAACTAAAGGTGAGGACAATGTTGGCGTTCCGGGGGTGTACTTTGGTGAGGACATGTGTCCATGCTTATTGTCCATCTATTTACAATATGTCGATTAATGTAGAGCGGATTTTAATAAAATATATCGTGTTATTACTCGAGAGTAGGTTTTTAAGGGAATGAAAATGTCTCGCAGTTTTCATGGAGATTGTTTTTCGTGACACTATGCCAATTTAAATGAGTGGTCCAACATTTATCACGTTTTTCATCTTAATTTTTTTATCTAGTGAAAAAAAAATTCGATTAAAAATGAGATTTGAATTTTCAAATAAATTCATTATTTTTAAATATTGTAGGGAAAAGGTCTTTTTAGATACTTGGATATTTCCATTGTGTATATCAAAATTTAAATTTAAATTCATAAATATTTCACCTAGATTTCAGATAAAATAAATTTAAAAATATTAAAAAAAATTAAAACATTATGATAATATTATTAGTTCAAGATAAAAAAATATAATATCAATTTAAAAATATTATTAGAAAAATTTACCAAATTAATTTAAAAATATTATTAGAAAAATTTAATAAATTATAATAATTTTATTACAACTTAAATTGTGATTATTTCATATTATATTATTTAAAACACTCTTAAATATACAAATATATTTTTAATATTTTAAGATATTTTTAACGGCCCAGAACACGAAGATAGGAGCGGTCGTGTTCTGCTGCATGAGAGTCATTCTCTCTTTCATGCCACCTCGCCACGTGCAACTCAGCCCCTCCCCTGCCAACACTTGCACACAACACGTACTCCCAGTTCGTAATCCCTCCTACCTGTGCATTTTCGTCAAAGCAAAATCTGGATGAGCTGAATGAATTAACCCCTGCGAAATTACAGAGACAAGGAATAGGAACAAGCATATAAGGTATGCGGCCACACTCTCTGCTCTGAGTAAGACTCTCTGCTCTGAACTTACTCAGGAGAATTAGCTGCTCGACACTCTCTGCTACAAGCGAATCAAGGTACTACAAGCGAATCAAGGTACTATAATTTCTGAAACTTTTAATTTAGATATCTCTCTAATTTCTAATATCAAAGCAAAATCGTTTTAATTTCTAATATCAAAGCAAAATCGTTTTACAGAGTTCAGAGTTCTGTTTCTTGCTGCATAAAACATTACATTAATATACAAATTTGTCTCTTTATATTATAAGAATCATAGAAGTTCTCTATAATTTTTTGGGTCTATTGTAAATAATCAGCTGACTTCAAAATACAAGAAACAATACTAAAAATACATTCCATGAGTTCATCTCATCTAATTCTGATAGGATTAACATCTCGGAGAACAAAAATATACTTTACTCGATCTATGGATCAGAGAATTTAGATTTAATAAATAAAATATATATAGAGTACCATTGCAAACGCTCCGGCAGCGACTGCTCCCATTTCTCCCAACCAACCAATAATTGTAACAACATGCCGACTTAAACATAATTTAACCTACTAAAACAAAATATATATAAGCTCTGGAAGTGTAAGGACAATCCCCGTCCTTTAAAACATAATTCACAATTTTATCCGATCTTCATATAATTCATAATTCACAAAGTAAGGATATAATATGCAACAACGGTTTAGCAACCAAGAAGACCGACCATAATCAGATTTTTAATTCTCGCATGAAACTTAGGCCAAGGCAGGTCAAACAGCTCAATATTAAGAATGCAATTATAATAGGGCACGAGAAGGAAAAAAAACTAGCTTAAATTAGGACATGAGAAGGAAAAAAAAAACTAGCTTAAATTAGGATGTAAATCAAAGTGATTGGAAAATGCAGTATCAGATATTGATATTGATTACAGTACTCATGCAGTATCATGACCAAATTGATATCGGTAATGCCTATTTAAGGCGACCATACCCATGGTAAATGCTCACAACTGGCATTTGAAATACAGATTTTCATAGATGAGTGAGTGCTCCCATTCGTACTCTTAAATCATCGTAGCTAAGCTTTTTGTAACATCCAAATAAACAGAGGACCATCAAGTATTCCCCTATGTCTTTTATAATTTTAAATCAATAGTTGTTAATTAATTATCACATATTCTTTCAAGATTATATAGGCCTTTCTTGAAATGACTGCACATACCAAAACTGCTGAAAAATGTTGTTGTGTTTACACCATATATGGTGTTGATGCTGTTTAATTTCATACATTCTTCTCTAGATGCCGAGTGAGTTCTATGTAAATATAACTGCAGATTCCATGTTCTTTTCTCTCCTCAATCTTCTAAAACCATGCTATTCAGAAAAAAGTGCCAACATGATCAAGGATTTTTCAAGGCCATAAATAAAATTCTTACAAATAAAGTCAACAACTAAAGAAGAGAGAGACTTTGTTTTTTCCTTACTTCTTATATTTTATCAAGTGTATTGATAGAGGCCATATCCAAGGAATTTCACTATGATGGTAGATAAACAAAAAAAAATTAAAGCAAGTCATGCAAAACTTCAAAGAAGTGTCTACCTTTGAAAGGAAATTTCAGAAACCCAGAATAAGTTACAGAAAGAGTAGATGGGGAGAAACAATATATCCCAAATACAAATATGTTATATGGACCTGTCTTTTACGGTTTAAGGAAAAACTTAAAAAACTGAAATACAAGCGGGCAGGAGGCTAGCTTTACACTGTGTGAACTCTTAAAAAAATAACAGTCAGAGATTAGTATTATAGAGAGAAAGACCTGAGACTTGAACAAAGGATGTATCAAGACTTATCGTGACAAACCCTAAGCAAGTATAATAACCTCTTCTGTGACAATAGTTTCCAGAAGACTGCCCGAGTTTAAGGGCCGAGCCAACCCTGCAAGATAGCAGAGTATTACGAACACTAAACAGATACCTATCCGGGTAAGATAATTAAAGATTCACAAAATCAACTCCTGAGGAAACAAGCGCGGAACTAAAACGACTCGGTAACAACAGTGCATAACCAGTAATTACTGGCGTCTCATTAACAGAGAAAGAAGTTGTACATATTAACTGGAAGACTCAGAAGGATCGAGGGTCGACAACCCATAACCTGGAACCGATTCGGCCCAAAACGATCAAGAGATCACATTTGCATTTGACCCGACAAATACAAGAAACTCTATGAACCCCTTGTAGTAAGAGAAACCCTCAGCATCGAAGGAAGAAAACATATAACACTCT
>APFE030963215.1:0-10459 GCA_000404065.3 Pinus taeda | reverse complement strand
CATCTGATCCGACATCATGTTGAGGCCAAAACAATCCATCTTCGTCATTGTTCCACAAATGAGCAAATTGCAGACATCTTCAACAAAGCGCTTGGAAGAGAAAAGCTTGAAAGATTCAGAACGATGCTTGGACTCACCAACATCCCTTTAGATTAAGGGGGGGAATGTTGACACCTAATCCTCAGTGATTGGGAGAATTGAATGTGAACAGTCATCAAGAAGATGAACTGAACGATCACATTCATGTATATAATAGATAGCTACCTAATGGAATAAATGAATCAGTTTTTCTGGAGTTACTCCTGGCCTGACAGAAACTTTTGAAGGAAAAGAAGTAAAAAGCCAAAGGTCCATTGGACAAGGAAAATCATGCTATCAAGAAGGTGCACATGCATTGCACTTACTTCCATAAGAAAGGACACATTACTGAAAGGTGTTGCAATCTGAATCCAACAATGCTTCTGTTAGCTTTTGACATTTCACCTCAGGTTGAGAAAGGCAAATCTCAAAGCTACATCAAACCATTCAACCTCGTAGCTAGCCCTACGGGGCAGGAGAAGGCTCTCTCCGGTCTCTCTTGGAAAATTTTCAATTAGGGAGATGACCAACAAAGTAACACTTATATTAGGCTACTAAACTGATAAAAGAATTTGATTTTGGGATTTTTGGGTTTTTGGTGGCAAGTTGAGGAGAGGGCAAATTTGGCTGCGGGGATGGGACACAGTTTCTACAGGGGAGTCTTTGGGGCGAGGTAGGAGGCCGTGCTGATGTCTTTGACTGAAGTGAATGGTCAGGAATGAAAGAGAGAAGGCTAAAGATAGCAAACAATGAATTTGAATTCTCTTTAAACAGTAGAAAACATCAAAATTAAACAAACTTAAAAGCAGAGCATGACAAGCATGAATTCTTACTTTATCACTTCATTTGTTTAATCTGCAGAAGTATAGAAGGAAAATGAAACACATAACAAAGCTTACAATGACTGAAGAAACACACCATCAACACATGAGTCCACAAGAATCCCAAAGATGACTGCAAAACCCTGGTCTTCCTAGCCAAAAATTGCAGAGATACAAGAGATAATACAATGAGCTACTGCTCTCTAGAGTCCCAAGTTCCAACCTCTGAAATTGACTAAGAAAATACACATTAAGGCAAGCTAACACATTTCCGCTTGCCTCTAGGGGTCGAGTCATCCTTCTAGGGAGCTTGGTTTAACCAATTCTAAACTTTAGCACTTCTAATTAGGTAGTCAAACTAATTGCTCTATAAACTTGGAAATCAGTTCATACATTCAATTTTTACCCTTTACATGAGAAATTCTTCTAGAAGAGTTAAACAAGAGTAAAAGTATCCAAAAAGTGTCACAATTACATCCATTAAGATCATCATTAACCTCAGAAAGTTGAAAAAGGTCAAAACTGGAATTTCTGGGCTGAACTGGTCAAATTTGGCAACATTTCCTCAACAGGTCGCACCCCTTTTCTCAACGGGTCGCGCACTTTGGAGCTCTGTTTGGAGGCCTTCCCGGTATCAGAATTGGGTGTAGGATAGCTCGTTGGAAAGGTATGTGAGTCTACTTTCCAACCCAACCGGAATTTTTGAATTTGGAAGTCATTTGCCCAGTCAAAACTCAATTCTCCCAAGACTGCTTCTGCAACTCAGAAAAGGGGCAGAAAGTCAAATTTTTCATGTATTTTGACCTTTTGGAGGCCCAAAACTTGATGAAATTTCTTAGTAATGGATGATCAAGTGTAACTTTTCATGAAAAATCCAGAAATGCTGAGTTTTTGCAAAACGAAGCTACGATGACAAAGGGTCTCACCGGGGGTGACACCCATTGAGAAGCCAAAACCTGTAAATTGCACAAAAAATTCACAAATGACAAAATTTTCTCCAAATTTCTTGAAATTTGGGCTAGGAGTCCCCAATCAAGTACCATGCTCAGTCAAAGAGGCTTTGGCCAAAATTTGGAGTGGATCGGGCGTTTTCCTTCGTTTTTGTGCTTTGGCCAACCAACCTTGGAGCACCTTCGTTCTCGCCGGTATTTTTGACATTTCTTTAAAACCATGACACCTATGCAAAAAGTGAAGGATTTTTTTCTTTCTTGGCATGTTGTGGACAAAAACCTCTCTCAGTTTTGAAAAAATCATCTTTGATTTCTCAGAAACATCATTTTAGTGAAACTTATCCTGATGTGTGGAACAAGGGTTTTGGTTGAAATGAAGCGAAATGAAGGGGATAAGGGGCTTCTAAATTCTTGGTGAAATTTTTGGGAGTGGGGAGGGATGTTGGGGAGCAGGGGAAAGTGGAATCTCAGAGATTGAGTGAGGGGAAAGGGTCCAAAAGGTCAAAACACAGGCCCAACCTAGAAAATTGCCAGGTTGTAGCTAGAACTAGGGTTGTGGAAAATGAGGAATTTGGGGTCTAAGGTGGGAGTGTTTGATAAGGTACATTCGGATAGGGGAAGGTGTATGAAATCGGATCAAGTTTTTGCCGATGATTGACCATTCAAGAGAATTAGCTTTCAAAACCCTAGGAGAGGGAAATGAGCTTGCCAAGGCACAACTGAAGCATGAACAAGGTGTAACATGACCCAATGGAATCTAATATGATGATGAAAACCCTCTGAATGATGATACACTCAGCTGAATGATGACATGGACCGAAATTTGGACAACTTTAGAATGAGTGAAAGCAAACCCTAGACCTAATGCCTAGTGACCAAATTTTGCTTGAAGACTCACTGAAATGACAAAATTTGACCTTGACACTTCAAAATCACTTTGTAAAAGCACATTTGATCACTGGAGGAAGGCTGGAAAGACTGAAACTAACAGTTTCTATAAGCCTTTCCACTTTGCGTAGCTCCAAACATCAAGGTAGCTGCATAACCCGTTTTTCGCACAATAACATCTTAATCCAGGTATTTAAAGACTTCAAGTACTTACCTCGCAGACCTTTGAAAAGACGTCGCTCCACCTCACTGTAACTAATTGAGGTATCGACCGCAAATTCAGTCACAAATCCTCCTATGATGCAATTGAGCCAATGATCGATAGCATAGGCAATCTTATCCTCAGACACTTCAAGTCTCTGTACTAACTCCAGGGTCCAGATAATAGGACCGTCAAGTCTCCACCTTCCTTGGCTATATGTTAGCTTCACGATCCACTCGTATAACTCAACTCGAAAGGAACATAAAAATATCTCATGGATTTCTGTATATAGGTACCTGTCCAGCCACTATTCCTTTGTCAACCGTGGATTTCTATTCTCTTGCGCTGCGAATTCATGGATCTTCCTATCCAACACGTCTTCGACCTCTTTTTTAGTTGGATTCCAATGATATGACATCACACATCTCTCATGCAGATTCTGGTCCCGGAAATAGAACCATTTGTTGGCTTTGTGGGGCCCGACCCAGGTTCAGCGTTAGTTAGCCAAACAAATCCCTACACTACTGGCCTTTCGACATCCACCCTCGGAGCGCGGACCAAATTCTCACCCGAAGCAGTATGGGGGGATGCTAGAACCAAGTTTTCGCACCCTGAGATGGTTGTGATGTCAGTTTATACCCTCTGTTCCTACTTTGACGCAAGTCACTAAGCTTTAGGGCTCTGTTAGTCTACCTGTTATTTCGGCCTTTAGTAGCTCCACGAAGGGGCACGATTGACCTTCACGCAGCCTTAACCCATGATCCAGGTACTTCCGCACTGCTATGACAGTGTATTGTACAGGTTCCCAAGTTATCTTAAGTGTTTTACTTATCTTACTAATCAAACACAGTTAGCACTGCGTAAACTGATATTCTTACTTGCGTTCAATTACCCAATACAGTCACGTACTTTCGCGCATCACATGAATATTGTAAATTAAACCCAAAACACAATATAACCAGATGCATTAACAAAAAATAAATACACAATTTGCAGAATATTTCTCTCTATTGATATCTTCATATTAATACAAACTCTATCTTCCCTACGCACATAGCTGCAGGGGTCTGCGCACTCAGCTGCGGAATTCCATCCTAGGCCTCTGCGCAATCAGCTGCAGAGCCTCTACCTATGCTAATTCCCGATAACACTTAGACTCCAATGCTAATTCCTCACTTCATTCTTCGCTATCTCCTCTAAAGACTACTTAGAGCTTACTTACTTAGCTCCTTTTTATACAATCCCATGGTCCGCAGACCATGGGTGGATCTTTACAGCCGACTTTACACTTTACAAAATAAGGGCGGACTCTTGACACCTTTGCGCTCTGCGACCACAAAATGCAGAGACTTTACAATTTTATTACAAAATTGTCCCAAAACATGGGCTTTTAGCCCCAAAATTGTCCTTGGGGGAACCCGTTCCCAACACCACCCATAAATTCTGCATTCTTTTTTAATTTAGAAGACCTCCTGAGGCTTCCATAAAGCTATTGAACACTTTTCTAATCCTTCTTACTATAATGCATGAGGCCCCTCCCATCACAAGTGTGTCATCTGCAAAAGAGAATGATTGATACCTTTTACTTCAGGGGACATTGTGAGACCAGTTAGAGATCGATCTCGTCTATATTTCTCAAGATTTCGGCTCAATGAATCAACCATGATGATATATATAAAAGGGGAGAGGGGGCAACCTTGTCTAAGTCCCCTTGAGCTTTGGAAAAGATCACTTGGTCTTCCATTGACCAATGGAGCTATCCAAGGACCAATTGTACATGCTTTTATTACATCTATTACTTTTTTAGAGAATCCAAATTTTTGAAGAACGCCAGAGAGGAAAACAAGGTTGACCTTGTCAAAAGCATTTGACATATCCAGCTTTACAATCATTCATTTTTCCTTCTTCATAAGACTCATGTGCAATGCTTCTTGGACTATCAGGATATTATAAATTATTTGTCGGCTTGGAACAAATCCACCTTGATTTTTTGAGATTATATCTGGAAGAATTTCTTTTATTCTGTTAGCCAATATCTTTGTAATGATTTTATAGGAGGAGTTACACAGAGAAATAAGCCTGAATCTACTGAACGTAGATGCATTTGTCTCTTTTGGAACAAGAGCAAGAAAATAGGAATTTGTGAATCCTCCTACCTTGTGTTTTCCAAAAGCATTGCTTATCATTCTAATCAGGTCTTTTTTTATGATATTCCAATTATTTCGATAGAAAGAGATAGGAAATCCATTAGGGCCTGCGGCCTTATCCGGATGTAAATCCCACACAACTGAGAAAATTTCCTTTTCTTTTACTTCTTTGGTGAGTTCGTTGTTTTCTCCTTCGCTAATTTTTTTGGGAATGTGCTGTAAAAATGCTTCATAATCATAATTTGTTATTGTGGTAGTTAGCATATTTTAATAATAGTTGAATGCCTCCTTCCCTATTTCCTCTTGACCTCTGACTTCTTTACCTTCATTATGCTTTATACTACCAATTTGATTTTGTATTCTCCTTATCCTGGCAGCATTATGAAAGAATGTTGTGTTCTTGTCACTTGCTTTAAGCCATAAACTTTGTGATTTTAATCTCCACTCCTCTTCTTCAATTCGGTTTTGTCTTTACATTTCTCAATATGCTTGCTTTTCTACCTTGTACTTTCCTTTGTCTCCTCTCTCTCTCTCTCTCCTCTCTCTCTCTCTTCTCCTCTCTCTCTATATATATTATATATATATTATATATGTATGTAATATTATATATTATATATATATATTATAACTATATATATATATAATATATATAATATATATATATATATATATATAATTATATAATAATACATACATATATAGTATTATATATATATATATATATATAATATAATAATATATATATATATATAGATGTTGGGTTTCTAATTGACTGTTCTTTGCCCATTGTTTCAGCTCTTTTCTCAGAGCTTTTATTTTTTATTCCCAAACATAGCTTGGTGACCCTATTATCTAATTTTCCCACACATCTGCTATAATTTTTTTTGCTTCGTCGCTCTCATTCCATATAGAGTTGTATCTAAAAGGAGCTGGACCTAGATTCCCCATCTTCCTTAGAGTTATCACCACCGGTATATGATTCGAGGCTATATTGTGGATGATCCTTGATTTTATATCATTGAAGATGGTGGCTACTTTGTCCTGGATTAAAATTCTGTCCAGCCTTTCCTTTATATTATTGTTGCCTATTCTTTTGTTGCTCCAAGTGTACTTCCCATTGCTTGGAGGCATGTCCATTAGATTACATGTGTCCATAATTGTTTGTACAATTTCCCTTGAAGGATCAACATGATATTTCCTCCCAAACTTCTCCTCTGCATTGAGAACAAGGTTGAAATTTCCTCCTATTTTGAACCTGCGAAAAATAATTTTTTAAAGTATTCTAGCAAACTTCCTTGTCTTTGTAATGGTTTGGGGCACAAACATTAATGATGCAATATATCTCTTTTTTCATTTTGTTTTCCATGTCTGTTTTTATCCAGTGCTGCTCTTTCATTTTCTAAACCAACTCCCATTTCTTTGTTTTCCATATTGTACATACTCCTCCGGAAGCTCCAACTGCTGGTATTGATATTCCTTCATAACTTCTTATTTTTGGGTCATTTTCTTTATTTCCTTTTCGCTTATTTTTCTCTCCTGAACCATAAGAATATCATGTTTCTCCAATGCAATTAAATATTTCATTGCATTATGTTTTAGCACACTTCCCATTCCTCTGCAATTCCAAGAGACTATATTCATTATCACTTTGGATTGTGGGTAGAGGGACTTTTCCCTCTTGTGGGATGGAAATTTTTTTCTTTGATCTTTTCTAAGAAAGTGTCTAGAGGTTGTTGGGTACCCAATGCCATTTCCTTGACAGTAAGTTCATCTTTGATTTCTCTGTTGGATTTCCTTCCAATTCTTTTTGGGTCGTCAAGAGAGGTGAGAAGATCTTTAGACAAAGTTCGTGTGATTATTCGATCAAAGGAGGGAGTATGAGGGCTAAGGGAGAGAATGGGAGAGGTAGACGAGGGAAGGGGAGAAGAGGGGGGAAGGGAGGAGGGAAGATCAGAGTCCTCAAGAGGACCGAAGGCGTTTGAAACCAAGAGAGCAGAGGAGAGGGGAGGGGGAATAGACACAAGCCTTAAAGAAGGGGGGGGAGGGAAGAGAGGAGTTAGATGGAATTGGAATAGAGGGAGTAGAAGAGGGAGAATGAGGAGGAATATTAGAAGGAAGAAGGGAGGCATGAGAAGTTTGAATGGAGGTTTTATTAGCTGTCTTTTTCTTCTTAACTTGCTCCCATTTTGGGTCCTAAGTTTTTGTTTCTTCATTTCTTGTTTTTAGAGCATCTATTAGTGAAATGACCATATTCATGACATACCTTGAACTTGAATGGGATTTGTTCATAGTCCAACTGTTGAATGTGCACCCAACTATCTACTTTGATCTTGACTTCTTTCAATAGCCCTTTCCCCAAGTCGACTTCCACACATATTCTTCCGCATGCATGCATATTTTCCTTTGGCTCACTTTTGTCAATGTATTTTCCAAATGCATTTCCTATTTCTTTAACTAATTCATCTCCCTAGCAATGAAGTGGTCGATGGGGAAGCCTCACCCAAACTAGCACTGCATTTGGCACATCCAGCTCTGGATCGAAATTGATGTCCACCTTTTAAGATATAGACCCCTTGAATCCATGAAATACGGGACATTTCTGAAGATTAGATCTTTGTCATCTTTTGTTATGAAATGAAATGTGTAGTATCCTCTGTTGCAGAACCTTGTTGAGATTTTCCCTTTGATGGAGGAGGCCTAGTTTCTTTCTACCCACTTAAGAACAGAGCGGGGAGATGGCCAAAGGTTAGTGAACTATCCTACCAGTCCTCACTCAGAGAGAGAAAGAGCAGCAAGACGAGGAAGGGAAAGAGGTAGTATTATTTCAGGTATTTCATCTATTTTCTTCACAAAAATAGATATAAAAGGCCTGGTTCGTGAGGAACATAAGGAGGAGAGTAAAGAGGCAAAAGCTTTTGCGTTTTCTCCCTGCTAAGCAGAAGTTTCAGAGGATGAGACTGGGACCGAGTCGCTATCTGGAGGAGGCTCCGGAGGAGCCATCATGAGCCCAGATTCAGGGCAGGACGCATCGAGAGCAAGAGGCCCTGGATGCTAAGATAAAGGGCATGCTTAGATTTAAAAAAAAAAATTCCAAAGCGGGAAAAGCACATTAGAATAATTAGTTATTTAACTTTTTGATTATATAATTAAAATAACAATTATTAAATAAGCTACTAAAAAAGAATATCATAGAAAAACCCATACATAGTTTAATTTGTTTAATTTATTTAATTTTATTAATTTTATAATTAAAATTAAAATTATTAATATACATAGTTAATTTATTAATTTTATAATTTTATAATTAAAATTAAATTATTATTATATATATTTTTATTTTGTAATTTTAATTATGCACAAGTTGCAAATATGTTTTTTGTTTTATTATTATTTTTATACGAATATAAAATAATAAGATTAAGGCATGATAAAACACAATATTAAGAACATTGTAAAACAACATATCTTCTAGAGCACCTCTCAATTTAAACAAATAAATTTTTCATTTAATATACTATATACTATAAATAATTAATTAAAAAATAAAAGAAATTAATTAATAAAGAGTAAAACAAAAAATTATCTAAATTAAAAAGCTAATTATAAATCAACTACTATATACACTACTTCATTATAAATATACAAATAACACTATTAATCAAATTTAGAATTTACTTTATTACAAATATAAAGATTCATTTTAATTGGTTCTAGGAAATTTTAATTTTTTAAAATACAATTTATCTTTTTTCCTCGGAAAAAGCGTAATTTTCATTAAAAAGATAAGAAAATCACATGTTGTATGATACTGCAAATATGAACTGCTGTCAGCAATAAGAGAATATTGTTTAAAGCTATTATAAGCTTTACAAAAACTATTATGATGCTTACTGATAATAAACTTTAGAGAAGTCTAGTAAGTTTCTGATATAAGTGTTTTGTCAAAAAATAAGTTGAAAAATAGACAAGTTATATACACAAAAGGAGAAAGTAATAGCAAAAATTGATGAATGATCCAGCGATCATTTGGAAAAGAACCAATCATGTCCATGAAAGGACGATGGTAGTAACTGTAGAAAATTTCGCCCCTGTATTCCTGTATCTGCCACTGACCTCTGTTCAGCTGCGCTGCCTCTTTGGATAAACGATCAACGATCTCATTCCTTTCCCTGTATATATGTGAGCATGCAAATGAATCAAATTGAGACTTTAGTGAAAGGATATCAGTCAGAATATCTCTAAGTGTGTGCAAGTGACAATGATTAACTTCATTTGTCCAGTTACTTATAAGCTATGAGTCTCCGAATATCTAAATTTGTTGGCAATTTTGTTCTTTTACAAAAAGGAGAAGGCATTTTAGGCTGCTCAATTCTGCATAGTTGTTTGTGCCTCTGCGTAGGCCGACCTTGATTCTATAAGACACTATATTATCCATATGCAGCGCCACCCCACCACCACAACCTTCAGCTTGTGCCAAGCCATCAAAATAACCCCAGGGGGAGTTTGTGTCTATGAATTCCTGAGTGATGATCCGAGGGGGTCGAGTATCCTGTCCTCTGGGATCAAATTTAATATGGCCAACAACGATATACTGGAGGAATCCCAATCTATTTTGTCATTCATAAAGATGGATTTGTTCCTGTTATGCCAGATTCCCCAACAGATTAATAGTGGAAGGCATCTAGTTTTCTGTGAGTTGGCTTTTATCCATCATCTTTGCCAAGCCTCTTCGATATCTTGTCCAGACCAATCAATATGAAGATTTAGTGTTAGGGTCCCACCCTAACCCCCTTATTCATGTCATGGGATCATGTCATAGTCAAGAGTCAATAAAGCCCATATTAATATTTGTAAGTGGTTAACCCGCAATTATTGAAGGGACCACAGTTAGTTGCAAATGGGCGGTAGTATTAAATAAAGGGTAAATGGCGGTAGTATTAGATAGATGGTATTAATAAAACCCACGGTATTGGCCCGTGGTATTGCATGTATGAGTCATATATAAAGGATAGAGTCTCCCTGCGAGGAGTATCGTGTCTTGTTTTGTAATCGAGCTCTGCTCTATTGGAGGTTGCCCCCTCGAAGAGGCCTGTGAACATTTCTCTCTGAGTAATAAAATCATTGCTATTCTGTGTTCTGGGTATATTTTCTTCGCATATTCTGTGTTTTGGGTATTTTTTCTCGCATATTCTCTGTTCGGTATTACTTTGCAGGTTAAGAAGCATAACAAGTGGTATCAGAGCACTTTCCAGGGCTCGGTGGGATCTCCAAATTTTAGCAAATTTTTTTTTTGGCTAGAGACGTGTTCCGGCGTCTTTAAACCACGGGATCTGTCGTTAAGCGCATTAACCTGCGGATTTGGGGAGGCATGCA
>APFE030963208.1:0-35144 GCA_000404065.3 Pinus taeda | reverse complement strand
GATCTACAAAGTAAACTACTCCATCAACATTGTCAGTGAAATCTTCAAAAAAGTCTTTTCTATGAGTCATGTGACAGGTTGCTCCTGAATTAAGCAGCCAGTCATTTTTCCAGGAAGCAAGTGAAGTGTTAAACAAATCTTCATTTACTCCAATGTTACATTGTGCCTCAATATAGTGAGTGGATTCAGGTGCTTTACCTTTGTTTGTATCATCCGTTTTACCTTTCTGTTGGTTTCTTCTCTGCTCAATTTTGTCCCATGGTAGCTTGCATGTAGAGGCATCATGTGATCCATTTCTTTTACAGCGAATACAATGTAAATCTGCCTTTTCTCCTTGAGGATGTCTGCCCCCCTGCCTCTGAAGTATCTTCCTCTTTCTCTTCGTCCACCTATTCCTCTTGTAGAATCTTGAGCAGGATATTTTTCTTTATTAGCCATGCATACAATCTCTTCAGAAGATTCAGGGACTGTCTTCTTTCCAAAGGCTTTTTCTCTTTCAGCAAACTTTTTCCCAAGAGAGTCAAAGGTTATATCCTTGAGATTTCCATTTGCTTGCAAAGAATCAAGATAATTGGAGTATGTAGGATATAGTGCCTTGAGAAAAGAAATAAGAGATATATCTAGCTCAACTTTAGTGGATTTGATATCATGCACTATAGATTTTATTTCAGATGCAAGAGCAAGAGTGTCATTATTTTGCAGTTCAAGAGTGAATAGTTTAATCATAAGTTGGATGACTTCAAGTGCAGAATGTGAGTCATAGAGCTCTTTCAGCTTTTGTAAAGCTTCAAAGGCAGTTGAACATGTTGAAATGTGATGACTCACCTCCTTATTTACAAACGCTGCGATTAATGCATACGCTTTGCTGTTCTTGTTTTCCCAGATGACAAGCTCTTTGTCTGATGTAGGCTTTTCTGGGTCACTGTTTTCCTTCTCCGACACACACTCCTTTCCATAGCTCATTGAAAATGAGGGTGTGTTGTACCATCCGGGACCAGTCAGGATAGTTCTCCTTGCTAGTGAGAGCTATTCCTATCATAGAGATGATTGAATGCATTCTGTAAAAGGTTACTTATTCTGATATAAAAAAACTTTTGCTGATATATTAATGCTTCTGATGGCGAAAAAAAAAAAATTGCTCTTAAAAAACTTCCGCTGCTTTTAAAAATGATTTTGATATGGAGAAAAATTCTGCTACATATATCACCATATATATATCTCTGCTTTAAATCACCATATATAATATATATCTCTGCTTTATATCACCATATATATCACCATATTCAAAATTATGCTACATATATCACCATATATATATACATATTTTGCACTTTCAGCTCAACACTGTGGGCGGCATCCGGCAAGTCGGCTTACAATCCAAATCAAGTGGGCTCATGTTCCAACCGAGAAATGACAGTTCAATAGTCTATAGTGCGACACCCTTCCATAGTTCAAAAAAATATCTAACTCAAATTCGGTGTCCCTATGACTTTAGACATCCATCGACTTTACAATAACCTTCCCACAAACTTAAAAAAATATTACCACAATCAAACATCTGCAATTCATAAGCCCCTTCTAGGGTTTACCCAAAGCCCTAAACAACGCCATAGGAAAACGCTAAAAACACCAAAAATCAATCCGACTACCATAGTTCAAAGCCACATTTGGTCAAGATCTACCGCCACAAGAAAACATATGGAACGCATGGATTTTAAATGGAATGCATGGACTTCACCAACCGATGAGATTGCTCTCTGGTATGCATTAAACCGGCCCGAAGGGTCGAGATAGTGCAAAGAATCTGGTAACCGTGGATTCCCATTCGAAGCTGTAATTTATATCAGCAATTCAGGCCTGAGCTAATGAACGAAATCAAGGCCATTTCGGATATGGAACCACAGGAGGAGACCCTAGGCCTGGTGAATCTGACGCACATAATATTTAGTAGCAGAAATTATTACCACACAGAGGGAGTAACAGTGGAAAAAAACGATGCAGAAATGATGATCATCAAGGGGGTCGGGCAAGCATTTTCTGGTTTTCACTCAGGACAAAGCAACGGAACCAGTAGCATAGGTGTTACACGCAATGTCAGACCAGACCTTCAGGCATGTCAAACGTTACATACCTTACACACTTTCAGGCTTCAGGGAGGCAGGCTTTTTTTCCTTCCAGAAATTGGTATGCAGCTTCAGCACAGGCAGGCAGGCGTTTTCCTCAGAAGCCTATCACTCAGCAGTGTAGGCAGCGTGTAGGCCAGGTGTTTCACTCAGCATCAGATGTGGGACAGAAGGCAGGCAGGAGTTACAAGGTTAAAAATAGAACCTGGGACCTGTGCTCTGATACCATGTCAGTCCAGGAGTAACTCCAGGAAAACTAATGCATTTATTTGTTTAACCAGCTATCTAATATATACAAGAATGTGATTGTTCAGTTCATCTTCTTGATGACTGTTCACATTCAGTTCCCCAATCACTGAGGATTAGGTGTCAACATTTACTTTGGGTAAACTTCATTGTGGATGGTGAAAGTGTTTTCATATTTGTTTAGCCCTCAATATATTCATGTTTACTTTTACCATTTACCTTTTACTTTTACTGCTCTATTTTTTCATCTGTCTTCACTTTGACATGAATTTGTATACTCTGTTTTGTAACTGTCTTTCCTGTTGTTTATCTTCATGGTAGCTGATTTACTTGACTTGGTCTTCAATCTAATACTCTTTAACCCTGATACACTTTGACTGTTCTTTACTATGTTACCTTTATTATGTAGTTTAGGTTTTTACTGTTTGTTTCAACAGTAAATCCTTTTAATTCCATGTTTCCTTTGCCTTTCTTTCAACTATATGTTTTATCCTTCATCTCTATTTGAATGGATAATTTTGATAACAATCTTGGAGGAAACAAGTCTTATGACTAGTATTAATACGGTTTATCCAAGGTTGTGGTCTTCTGATCACCTGTAAAACAAAACAAACTATTAAGAAAGCATTGGTTTGCATGAGAGGTCGAAAAGGTTTCATTTGAGCTTGAGAGGTCTGTGGAGTCAGTCCAAAATGATATTTTGGAGGTAAACCATGCTCAAATTGGTTAACAGAGGCTTCAGGTGGCGTAACTGGGAAGTTGGAACAGTTGACTTGGACGTTGTTTTGCATGGGAGCACTGGTCACAACATATAATAGTGAAAATGACTCTTGTTTGTTTTATTTCAGAAAACTAAGGTTGGTGGCATTTTTTGGTTTTATCGGGCGTATGATGTAAGCAGAATTAGACTGACGTCAGCGGAGGGTAGTAAGGGGCTTTCTCGCACCGCTTTTGAGGTTGGGTAGTTTTAGGCCAGTAGGCAATGAGTAAATGGATTGCACGACGCATGGTAGAGGTATGGGCAGAAAACTGTCTAGTGATCGCGAGTTAACGCGTGGTCACTTGGGGGCACGATATCAACGTCAACCATTTGATGGTGAGGGGATGATCGGACGGTGGATGAGCAATGAAGTAGGGCGAGAGTTAATGTATGCAGGCGCGATATAATTTAAAGGAATTAACCATATCGGGGGTGATGTGATTGGTTAGAGAGTTATTAATTAGTCCAAATGACATAATTAATCCTCATTAAATGGTGGTGGGGTCGGGTTCTTAATTAACCACAGATTAGTTAATTAATCTCGTTTTATTGTTTGATTTACATTTATATTTAACCATCGGGGTGAGATATGTAATGTTTCAGATTTTTAATAGTTTAAATAATATGGGAAAGGGTGAACTTTTGTGTGGGAGTTATATAATATAAGTGTTAATCATTAATATGACTATGAAGAGAGAAAGTGCCAAGTTAAAATATTTCACTTATGTATTTAAACTTAGGCTAAAGATAACAAGGGATTTTTTAGGTGATATGGTGAATTATTCCTAAGTAAAATAGGATTTTTACTTAGAAAATGACTTTATTGAATCAAATGAATTGTTTATGGATGATTCTAAGTACTTAGGCTTTTAAATCATAGGGCCGAGGGTCCAGTCCCTCCAAAAGTCAGAGAAATGCTCTGAGCCCCTTTAATTTTCAATGTCCTTAATACTTTAGGGGGAATTAGTGAAATCTTTAGGGAAAAATGTGAATGGAAGTTAGTTATTTGACCTTGTCTTGCTTGAGATGTTTTCAATGTAGTGTATTCTCTTTCCTTATGATGAAAAACAAAATATTAACCCATTTAGAAACATTATTCATCACACATAATTCTGCAACATCATCTACCTACCCTACCTACTTTAACCTAGCATTTTTTCCTTGTTTATTTGGGTGCACTTAGACTGGAAAACCCTTATCAATCTTCTTTTCCTTTTAGATGGAAAGCCTACCTAAGTCTGCACTTATTACATCCAAGGGCTCAAATTAAACTGTTGAGCTCCTTTTATTTACTCTACCTATCTACTTATCTGCCAAGATTAAATAGTTTGGTTAGATTTTATTCTCTATCTGTAAAACATGAAATTGAATAATGAATGAGCCAACTTTAAGAGGTTTGGCTCTTCATCAACTGTGGCATAAGTTAACAAGTTGCACATAATTACTTATGACAGAAAATGAAATAGTAGTGGCATTTGGACTTGCACACTTTCCTGGTCTATTTTTGTTTGGGGTTCATTTCTTCTCATTTTTTAACCAATTAATTCTTTTTACCATTTGACTTTTCTTTTTGGGTATACCTTCTTTACATTTTTTTTATTTTTTTATTTTTTGACAATATGGAAAACCTTTGCAACAAGAAAAGGTATGAACATATTACAGAGCTCGTTAAGTCAATCATGAAATATGACACCTATTGGTATAGGAGCATAACATTGGATCCACTTGGGGATGTCTTTTCCTGGTGGAAAGTCAAGAACAGCAGGTCAGATGGCCTTCTAAATGACTTTGACTGTGCTCTGAAATCTCCTTTTGCTGGTTGCTTTATTGTATGTATGACAGTAACACTTGTGAAGCTTAAGACCTTCTCTTCGGGCTTCAACTCCAACAAGTTACTATCTAATCAACACTTAAATGTTTATTATTCCTTCTTGAATCCCACTTGAGCACCTTGTAACTTAGGTTGGAATCTTCAGTCTTGGTCTTTTTATTAAAAATATTTTTAAACTTTTCCTGCACAACTTGAGATCTGACCTGAAACTAAAAGGTGCTGCAACCTTCAAACCAAATTAGTAAATCATCAAGATCTTAGGGAATTTTGATTGGATTCAAATCTTTAAGGATTTATTTCATAATCTACTAAAAACTAAATTAAATCAAACTGAAATCCTACCTACTTAATCTAATCAGCTTTCTGACTGCTAGTTAGGTAAAATGAAACAACCAATGCAACCACTCAAGCATCATATTCATTGGTGAATTTTGTTGCTTGTGCTTATTGGTGTTTAAAATTGAGATCTTGCAATCAAATATAGCTTTGTTAACTTTTGAGAAGATAATGAAATTCCCGATCTCCTTTTTTGGATCTAGAAATTGTACAAAAGGATCTTGTAACATATATACACTTCTCTTGAAATGATTCAAACAATTGTACATCTGTTGTGTATGGCCTGCATGCCATGAAATTGAAATATCACTTTTATTTTTATCATCCTGCATGCTTTCAACTGCACTTTGTGATGATATTTCTAGTGATTGTAATGTCATCCTGGTGAAACCATTTTCATCTTGATTTTGACTCTCATAGTCTGCTAATGGAGAAAAATTATGATTGCATTCGTCATTCAACCTATCAGCTATTAGATCATAAAGAACTTGGAAGGATTGCTGCAACTTATTACATATAGGTTCAAATGGAACTTCATAGATTTCTACAAGTTGCTCCTCCTTTTCTTTAAAAATTTTATACCACATTTCCTTTAAAAATTGAAATGATTCAAAACAAAGAGGCAGGGAATCATCTTGGATCATTTGATCATATGTTCTAGCTTCCAAGTCTTCTTCTACAACTTGACATTCAATGGCATTTTGGGGCTGCAAAACTAGATAAGAGAAGTCTTGAAGAAAGATTTTATTGCCCTCTAGATAGTTCATATCAAGACCTGTTGACATTTGATTTCTATCTGCATGATAGTTATCTCTGATAAACTGAAATGAAGCAAAACAAAGTGGTAATGTTCCATCACTGATTTCAAAATTTTCTGCACTTTCCTCTTCATTCTCATAGCTAAAATGAACAAGTTGATCACTATTTTCAAGTTGTTGAACCTAGACATCCTTATTCCTCAAATTAGCTTTTGATTCCTCTACAAGGTTAATTTGGATTTGAGAAACATAATCATTATTATATTGATCAAGCTTAGGCACATCATCATAAGAAGTAATGTCACCTAACATACACATTAGATCGTCAGATTGCCTCTCCACATATGGTTCTATAACTCTATCTTCATATTTATGGTAGTTGGAATTAACATGGATTTGTTCATGAATATCAACATCTTATTTTGTGAAACAAATATGTCATGGTTATTTTGAACGAAAAATTCAACTTTCATTGTGATCTGATGCATCATTTCCTCTATTTTCTTTTTCAAAATGTCAAGTTTTTCCTCTTTTTCTGCTTTCAATTTTTCTCTTCTAATTTGTACATTAACTTCTACATCTACTACCATGTTCTGCATCTGTTCCATTGTTGAGGGGTTTCTTTCCCTTAGATGAAATTATATCCCTAAATCAAATTCTCTTGGGTAATGGAAAAGAGTTGAATCAGGTGGAGGTCTTCTATTTAATGGTATTGAATAATAGGCTTGATTAAATCTGTCTGAAAATTGTTGTATTGTTTCATCTGGATGTCTTTTTAACTGATTATATTATTCTATGATTATGAGAAAATTGACTTTGATTATCCATTTATCAAGGAAGAGGTTGAGAAATTGCTTGCGATTTGAGATGCTTGCCTCAAGCAGGGTTTTGAACCAACTCTTGACTTTGTCTTGCAAAGAAAGAGCAAAAAGCGTAACACTAACATCCCCTTCATCTAATTCAAATAAGTTAAGATAATCTTCAAAAGCTCGAATGTGTTTTTGGGCAGTGATACCATTCTCTCCATCAAACCTAGGGAGACACTTGGGATAATTATTAGGGAAAGCATGGAGTGTAGCAGGTAACACGAGGGGCTTATATCTATCAGGAACTTTATGAGGTACTGGAATACGTACAGGGATTGTATGATTGTATGATTACTGGAATACGTACAGGGAAAATGATCTTCATAAGAATTAGAAGAATGCTTCTCAAATGTGTAAGGAGATTTTATATCTACATTTTTCAAAGGAAAATAATAAAAATTAAATCTAAAATCATCTCTAAAATACAATATACATTGAAAAAATTTATCAATAAGAAAGAATGTAATGTCTTGGATAACAATCCAAGTTAAAAGCCTGACCTTTTCACAAAGTTCTTTCAGGTTGATTTCTCTAGTGGAGTCTTGATTGTGAAAGTGATTTTGGAGTCGCAAGGTGGATGATTTTAACCTTTGTGTGTCTGATCTGTGTCCACCATCATAAATCAGATACAAACCTGTAAAACAATTCTGAAGATAAATTCAGTTCTCTAGGAAATCAAATTTTGAGTATTTTATGATTATTTTGCTTTTTTTTATGTGCTTTCAAAACAACTTCTATGATTTCTTTAAGAGGCTTTAGATATGAGATTTAAAATTTCTTAAAGACTTATTTAACAAAATGAATTGATCAAGTATTTGAAACCAGATGTTCAATCCATAAACTAGACCGGAGATAGACTGAAGCAGCATTCATTTACTTCTGAATTTGCAAAGCAAGAGCATTTCAAATGCTACCTAGCTAACTTCAGGCTCCGTCTGTGGCTTATAAAGTAAACAGTAGTAAAAAAAAAAATTATTCAATTCCCCATTGGAGTCACCACTATGTTATCACTCAGGTTTTCCCAGAAGTTGTAAGAAGGGGAAAGGAGGCCGAGGTAACCACAAACCAACTTTTAGATATAGATTCTAGAAAATCTGCATCTAGAGAGGGCTCTCTCTTTAAGTTTTAGCTTTGTTTTAAAATATATTAGTCTAGTTATGAAGTTTAGGAGTTTTGTTTGAGTTTGGGTGGTGAGATTCAATAGAAAAGGGATAAGACTCAGTTGTTTAGGCCATTGGGCTAATGGAGTCAAGTAATATGGCTTAACTAGACTTGGTTTCTTAACAAAGGATGGTTTCATAGGGCAAGATGGTCAAACAAGGAACAAATAAATACTTGGAATAGATGGAATGGGTTTCAAAAATGGGTGAAGGGCAATTAAGAATCCTTCAACCTATTTCAAGAGGGAAATTGGATGATTACTAATAAAGAGCAGTTAATTCAACTTCCTTTCCTTCTGAAGAGAATTTCATGAAAAGTTCTTGAAAATTAAAAGCTATTGCACCTAAGGATTGTAGGCATTGGACTCCTAGTTCAACATCAACACCACCCATTGGAATGGAAAGCATTGGGCTATTTCATACCTATTCTCCCATGGATAACTTTATATTATGGTACTTTCCTGAGCAATTTATGGTTCCTCCACTTGCAACCATCACTTAACACTTTGGTGCTGGATATAGGAAGCAATTTAATTCCTTGGCTATCTTAGAATGAATAAAATTATGGGCACTTCTTGAATCAATCAACACTATTACCTTTTTCTTCTTGATATGCCCTTCTATCTTGATCATTTGAGGAGTGGTAATTCCAGCCAATGCATTACAAGATATGGTCAGATTCATTTCTTCTTTTTCTAGGGTTTGTTCCTAGTTTATATCTTCTTCTTTTAACGTTTCTTGTTTCTTTCATTCCTCCTCTTTTCAATCTATGTAAAATAATTTCATCTCAGCACACTTATGACCTTTAGTGTATTTGTTATCACAACTGTAACAAAGCCCTTTTGCTCTTTTTTCATCCAATTGTTGTGGTGTCAACCTTGTAGGTTGTGGATGGCTAGGGGAAGTAACACTTCCATCTTTATGATTGTGAGTGGTAGGCTTCCTTGTTGCCATAAGTTTTCTTTCCATTTTTCTTGCCAACCTAAATGCCTTCTCCAATGAATCTAGTTCCCAAAGGTGAACCTCATGTTGGATGCTATCTTTTAAAAGTCCCTATGAACACATCAATCCTATTGCTCCTCTAGAATATCTTTACGCCTTATATTCAATTTTTGGAAATCCTCAATGTGCTCCATCATTGAACCCTTTTGTTTGAGATTTATCAATTGGCTAAAAAAGTTGTTGCTTTTTGTATCCTCATAATGTGCTATCATTTCATTCATAAAAATATCCCAAGTGACAATTTGTTTATGAAAGCAAAGCCACTAATACCATATAGACTACTTTGGTTCCAAATATAAAGTTGCAATGCGTACCTTTTGTGTGTTTTGCACATTATGGAGACCAAAAAATTGCTCCTTCTATAGTATCCATGTTCTAGGATCCTTGCCATCAAACTTCCTCATATCGATATTTGGAACATGGTGGTTCTTCGATCCAACATTAGAGTCTATGAAATCATGATTAACATTTATTTTCTTCTCATCCTGAGTTTCCTTTACTACCCTTTCACCATTAGTAAGCATTCCTTGTAGAAACTTTGTCAAATATGTCTTCAAATTTGTCTGCAAATCTTCCATTCCTTTCTTTGAATCATCCATCTTAGCTTCCATGCCATCCATCTTAGCCTCCACACCATCCATCTTAGCCTCCATACCATCCATATTAGCTTCCAAGCCATTCATCTTAGCTTCTACGCCTTTCTTCAAACCATCCATCTTAGCTTCCGCGTCTTTCGTGCGAGTGAAATTTGTTGCACTTGGTTTCGTAATATTGATATATCATATTGCATTTCTCACTCTTCTTCGAGAGTCATGCTAGAGCTTTCAGGTTGCTTAATAGGTGTGTCCATTTTCTTTCTTCAGAGCATCAATTACCCAAGTAATAATGTTTCACTATGCCCCTTGAATTCCTTCGAACTAATTTTTCAAACCAATCTTATGCAAAAATTTAAAAAAATACACACCTTTTTTTTCTTTGTAGGAGCTCGACATTGAATCGGACATACCTCTGTAATTTTGGATCTCCCTGTTCTAAAATCATAACCTGCAATAGCCCTCTGCATCCTCTCTCCAATGCCACTAGTTTAATCAAAATTGGATTCTCCAAGGAAGAGTTATGCCAAATATCCCATGGTGACTTTATTATAGACTAGCTCAGTAGAGAGAGCTTGTACAATGTGCCACATGTCACTATTTAAACCTTAGGACCTGAAATCAATACAAAGAAAAATATGGTCCGTCCTCTTTTTTCAACTTCTTACAAAATTTCAATTTGATGCTTAGAGAGAAAGTTATGACAATGTTCCCAAGGTCACCTATTTAGAATGTAATTCAGGAGCCTGCAGAAACCGTACATGTCTCAGATTATATCTCCAAACATCTAGCGCGTCAAGATTTAAAATTTGGACCACAGGTTCATACAACTTTCTTCTCAATTTTTTTTTTTTAGCTTCTTAAAATTTGTAGTGAACAAGTTATAGTGAAATTTCTACGATGACCTGTTTTAGATGAAATTTTGGAGCTTGGAAAAACCCTTACTTCCTCAAATAATACCTCCAAAAATAAAGCGAGACAGGATCTGAAATTTGGAATCGAGCTTCAGCATGATTGCATCCCAAATAAGTTTTTCTTTTAGCTTCTGAAACGTTGCAGAGAAAAGGTTATAGCACAAAATTCCACGATGACCTATTTGGAGCAGCAAAACCCTAGAATCCAAAGCTCTGATACCAAATGTTATGAAACCGACTCACAAAAAGATAGGAAAGATAGATCAACACCTTAGGAATAAGCCTCTTCGAGGGGTAACCTCCTTTACATTACACAAATGAACAATTATTGGATGATTCAAATGACAAAACCTCCTTTATATATATAGGACTCTACGGGGTCACAATATAACCAAGCCGACCTAACAATAATAATATGAAGGCACAAAAATAACAATAGAGGGATTCTATGGGGCACAATAATAACAATATGGGGACAAGAGGGGAATAATAATAACAATAAGGAATAAAACGACAATAGTAATGGGGGGATCACTAATATTATAGGGACCTAACAACTACTCTTCATCAATAGTAGTTACAAAATTCCAAACAAGAAGAAAAAAGCTAAAATATAGTGAACTCCTTCAACTCGTAACCAATGTGTTACCATTTACAAATTAGATGTCTCTCCCTACTTACACATGAGCTAAGAGGCCTTTGAAATGTATGGGGAACATGCATTCTCACATAGAATGAAGTACATCCTCATTAAATTTTGGTGGAAAATAACTCATCCTCATTAAATTTCTGATGTGCATGAATACTCCAAATTAGATTGATTTTATAAGGTAAAAGGAAATGATTGTGTGCCTCAAATTAATGCACACTACGACATGCAATTAATTTCAAATGAAACAATGATCATTCCATCCTAAATATACAAATATTTTCTACAGGAGATCATACTCACTATCCTAGAAGAAATCTTACTCATGAAAATCCAAGTCTTCTAATGTAGCAATTCAAGTGAGAACAAATGTGCACTTCCGAGCCAAAGAAATTACACTTTTGGTAATGAAATTTGAAATGGGAAATGATTAGAAAATAAGTAACCTTAAGATATAAGCTTGCATTATGTGCAAGTGCCAAGGGATAGCTCAGGCAGTCGAGTTCCTATTACTAAGTACTTCACTTATCTGGAGGTCACAATGTCAAATCTCCTCAACGCCCTTCAGGTTAGGATTTTCTAGTTTGGACGACAAGTATATCCGTTCAGGTTGATCTACCTAGATTTTCTCATGGATGTAGTGGCATTCAATGTTCGTGAATCACCCTTGATAAACCTTGCATTATGTCTGACAAATATCCTACATAAAGATGCATCCAACTTATACACATCCTTCACATAAGACAAGTTGAAGCAAAACATAGAAAGTTGTTTGAAATATAAAGTATAAATATTTAAGATAAAAGTAAATATATAACAAATTAAATGTGTGTAAAATAAGTAATAAACAATCTACAATTTGAATTAATCAAGATGGCCAAGAAATGAAACTTAGCCATTCATTTTAGTGAAGCAAGGAAATTTTTGTCACCTTCACAAAAATGCACACCTAGCCTTCATTTCAATGCCAACCTAAATGATTAAGCCTGCAAACTGTTTTTTTACTCATAAGTAACATTACTACAACTATTTTTTTCTAATTTAGTGATATAGACGTCAAAGTTAATGAAGATGAAAGGAATGTACCAATTGTAGTTTACAATGTCACCACCTAAGTGTCAATAGTTTGTGAAGAATAAAAACTTACTGCAAGCAAATTAGTGTGTAAAATTAGTAATTAAATAATATATAGTTTGAATAAATGGTTTTCCAAGAAATTATTGGTGAATACATGAATATGGGTTACACTTTTGTGCCAAATGCAACAATGAAATTTCAAAATTTTACTCTTTTATCACATTTAAGCCATCAGAATTCAGAGAAGCATTGCGAATTTTGATTCGGAGTAAAAACACACTTGTGGATAATTATGTGACTTTCATAATGATATTTTTTTCAAAAAATAAATCTTGTTTAATTTTCAATTTTCTATTAAACTAAATGCTTTACTTTTGAAATTTTCACACATCTTGACAGGTATGTGTCTGTTCACATAACATAACTTAGTTTAAATTGTTGTACATCCATATACATAATACATCATACATACATCATACATAGATACATACTACATACATACATACTACATACATACATATATCTAATATATATATATATAATAATATATAAACTAAGTTATGCATATTAAAACTTATTTTTCTATGTAAAATTTATCTTTTATTGTTTGAAGTTGGCTAACTAATATTTAAATTACATTTTTTAGACACATGTTAATATATTATTTTTTCTACTATTTAAAGGAATTTAAAAACCAAGGGTACCCTTTTGAAGGGACTCATAAAGGAAGAAACTAGTTTTTTCTTAATTTTTTACATTTTTTATATTTTATGTTATTGATTTTTTATTCAGTCCCTTTCAAACACTCCAATTTTTTTTTAAGCATTATGTTTAAAATAACTTAGATGAAAAATATCATATGAATTTGAAATTTTGAAAATCATATGCCATTGGATAGAGAATTCTTACATGAACCCAACATGATAAACTCCACCACATAAGGACAAATTATGCCTTATGTCCTGCAAGTTTCAAATTTGTGTTGAACAAACATCTGCAGAAGTGGTGCTAAAAATGTTTCTTTTAAGACCTCAACAACTTGATCAAGAAATTAAATGCTTGATCGAGTGCTTGAAATACATAATTCAAATAACTCTATGGAGGGTTTAAGAAACCATCGATCAAGTCATTTAGGTGGTTAATCAATGGCTTCATCGAGCTTATAGCTCAATCTAGCCTCTATAAATATAATTCCCCACCAATAACGACTAACTATATTGAATGGATTCATGGGAAATCTAAAGACTTAGGAGCTCGATCAAGAAAAAATAGCTCAATCGAGCTCATGATATAAACCACAAAAAAATAAACATTAAAGATTCAAAATTTTCATGCATAGAAAAATGGCAAAAAACCTTCATTCATAGAAAGCTTGCAAAACATCAAAATTACACAACAATTCACAATAAACATGGGAAATTGGAAATTACAATCTTGAAAAGGAGAGAGATTGAAAAGAAAACAGGAAGTGTAGGAAAAATCTAAACAAAGGATGAGAAAAAGACTAAATACATTGTGATAGAAATAAGATTATGCAATTCAAAAGATTCATGCAAATAAAGGTAATTCAAGTTGTCTCACTTATCATATTAACTCCTCCATATTAGCATGCATTAGGAAATATGATTCAAAAGAAAATAAAATAGAGAATGAAATAATATAACTAAGATAAAAATAAGCATTGAAAGTAATCCCACGTAGTTAAAAATTGAGATGTAACAACAACTAAAGAAAAATCACTTGGTGTCATAAATGGTTCATTGGAATTTTTTTAAACCACTTGAATTCATTCAAATTATGAACCACCTCTACATTCTAATGGTTTAGGATAACCCACAAAAAATAAGGATGTGATTTAACCAAAGAAAATTGTTACCTTTCCATATATTATTTACATGACTTACAATTCCTAGCTCCACATTTATAAGATGGATTGGGAAACCGGGTGGTCACCCAGGTCATTCTAAACCTATAAACATTAGTTTTATTGAATTTTTATATTTTTATAGGAGTTAAAAGAGAAAAAATGTTTCAAAATATAGAAGGAGAAAGAGTATCCCTCCTTCGAGTGTGCATCTTGAGAAGACATTCCTTGTTAAACATATAGTTCAACATTAAATATTCATGACATCCATCATCATATATAACATTTAATCGTTTTATAAATCATAACTGAAGATTCCTACATTTGAAAACTCACAAGTTTCTTCTTTCAATCCTCACATGAAGGTTATGATAATATTGTAAAGACAGCATGTTTTTTAAATACATAGAAGGTGTAGTGTATATTCATGCTTGCATAAAAATGAGTTTATTATTGGATATCACTACAATGCTACATGGGAAGCTCACGTGATTAATCCATATTGAATTCATATATCATAAATGAAAAAGAAATAAATTAGCATGCATGTATTCATGATATGATAAATGTTTACAATCTTAATCTTCTTAGATTGTGGTTGTCTAATCTCTAGTTGTTTCTCAACATGTAATCATCAAATATATTGCGAAGTATGCTTAAAAAGTGAAAAAGAGGAACCTTATAGAATTTTTTCAAGATTTAATGAAAATAATTAAAAGGATAAAATACATTGTATATCCTTCTTTGCAAATGCATAAAAAGGTTATTGTAGAAACATATAGCTTTTTAAATCCTTTTAACCTTCCTTTTCGTATACATGATTTTTGTGGTAAAATTTGCATGTACATTGTTCTGAAAAACACACTCAAATTACTTGTGACCCTCTTCACCACAAATGATAACAATGTACATCCATTGCTGACAAGACATTGAAGCATATTTCTTTCTCTCTAGATTGTGCGTCTTGAGAAGACATTCCTTGTTAAACATATAGTTCAACATTAAATATTCATGACATCCACCATCATATATAATATTTAATGGTTTTATAAATCATAACTGAAGATCCCTACCTTTGAAAATTCACAAATTTCTTCTTTCAATCCTTACATGAAGGTTATGATAATTTTGTAAAGAGAGCATGTTTTTTAAATACATAGAAGGTGTAGTTTATGTTCGTGCTTGCGAAAAAATGAGTGTATTATTGGATATCACTACAATTCTACATGGAAGGCTCATGTGATTACTGCATATTAAATCCATCTATCATAAATGAAAAAGAAATAAATTAACATGCATGTATTCATCTTATGCTAAATCTTTACAATCTTAATCTTCTTAGACTGTGAGTATCTAATCTCGATTTTCATCTAGTTGTTTCTCAACATGTAATCATGAAATATAATGCAAAGTATGCTTAAAAAGTGAAAAACCAGAACCTTATATAACTTTGTCAAGATTTGATGAAAATAATTAAAAATATAAAATACATTGTATATCCTTTTTTGCATGTGCATAAAAAGGTTCCTTGTAGAAACATATAGTTTTTCAAATCCTTTTACCCCTCCTTGTGGTATACTTGATTTTTGTGCTAAAATTTGCATGTACATTGTTCCAAAAAACACACTCAAATCGCTTGCGCCCCTCTTCAACACAAATGATAACAATGTACATCCATTGCAGACAAGACATTGAAGAATCTGTCTTTCTGTCTAAATCCACTAAAACCATCTCTTCACTTTATTTTTTCTTAGAAGCAATTTCATTGCTCTTCTCAGACATCTCATCCGACATTGCTTCCACTTTTTCTTTAGAATTGTGAAATTCGTTGTAGTTATGATAATTTCTTCCTTTATGAAATTTCTTCTTACTATTGTTTTATGGTAATTTTAGTTACACATTTTAAAATGTAACAAAATATGGCGCTTGTATTGAAGAAATTTTTTTCCAACTAATTTGATCTTTTATATTAGGATTTCAAATATTATTATACTTAAAAGATAGTTGAATAGGTTCCTTTTTGTATGGAGTGTGTATCTATGTATTTTATGACTTTTTTAGTCACAAATTATCATATATATAATTAAATTTGTATAAATTTATTGATATAGATTATTTTTGCTCTCATGAAACCAATTTGACACTTCAATTTGGTAGTCACTAGCTTGATATTTCAAGAATCTCCCATTTTCTCAAATTCAAAATATTTTCCATATCATTAAGTTAGTAATAATTAGGTCAATATTTATTTTGACTTCCTATATAAGAATAAAATTTAATTTCTATTAGTATTTAATTCAACAACCTTGCAAATTATTATACAATATCTTCTTCACCAACTTTGTTAGATATTATTCTTCTTCTCATTCTTAAGACACTCTCTTTGGATTCTTTAGTAACCTCTCCAATTCTTCTAATTTTATTCCTGACACCTATTCTTTTTTAATTGAACTTAAATATATTTCCTTCTCTTCTCACAATCCTATTACTTGGTATTGGACTTTAATTTAAATGTAAAATGAATGACATATATGAACACAAATATAATACCATCCTTTTTATAGTAGGGATCGCTTGTAGTTTGGAATTTATATCGTCTTCTAAAGAAATGAAAAACTATTGCTAAGAATAACTAATTTTGAGAAATGTCAAATTCTTCACTTAGTAAATGTGACTTTTTGTGAAACCAAACAATTATTGTAACATAGATTCACTAGAAAAAAATTTGGGTTATATCTTACAAGAGAGCACATTTATTACAAACCCTTAAATCGTATGTAAACATGGTTACATTTTTTCATTTCTTAAACATGTGTTGGATGGAGAGTGAAGAGAGATTATTTATTGTGGGACGAGATTACTTATTAAATAGGTATATTGGCTTTGCAAATATTTTAGAATTTGCATATACCTTCAACTATTTGCCAAATTTCTTATCCTTTACATGGGGTTCCTCTATTTGGTGTTTTCAATTGCGGCATCCCTTGAACTTCAATCAAAATTTATGCATATGTAGAAAATTTGATGTATTTCAATGGCATGGTTTGATGAACTTTATTTTTTCATATGCTTAATCTATAATGGTTTCATGTGACTCGGATTTGTTCTAAGCATCAACATGTATAAATAAAGAGTATATGTTAAGACAATAATTATTCATTTAGGTAAGTACACACATATATTTGAATGTTTTTTTCGGAATATTTAATAAAATGAAAGTACATCATTCAATTTAGTTGGCAATGGAAATATAATGTTTCCCAAAGCACTAATTTTCAATCTCCCTATATGCTCTCATATCATAATTTTGAAAACTAAGTGTCCCATTAACCACACAACTTTTACATTGTAAGGAACAAACACCACATAGAGTAATTAGGGGAATGGTATTAAAGGATCACCACATATACAGATACAAATTGCAATTCAGACACTTTGTAGGTGCACTATTCACCTTTCATACACCATGGCCACTAACTAATTTTCTTTACTAACCATTACAGGTAGAGCAATTTCTTATATTTTACTTTCAAATTTTTGCAGACAAACATAGCTTAAAACTATAAGGAAATTAATTGGATCTAATCCACATATATTTTTTTACTTGTTTTTCTCATTCCAATTCACACCACACCTAGCTTATATAGGAGGGAAGTAAGTGGCCCTAATCCAAAAATATTTTTTACATTTTACTAACAAAATTTTTTATTGCATTAATTTATTTTTGCAACCAGGACTTGGCGTTAGTAAAAAAAGAAACTACACCCTTCCTCTTTTGCTTCCTTGTGGTGAACTTGTTGTGGAATCTAAACCATTTCTCAAAGAGCTAAAGCTTTCTTGTCCTTATTTATCAAATAGTATAATTAGGAAAGAAGTAAGTGGGTCATCATTCACACATCATTTATTTTCTTAGAAGGAAAAACCATAACATAGTTTAATTGGCAAAATTTTAAAGGATAACCACACATCCACAGGAATTAAAACTTTATATGCTCATAATTTCACTTGCACACACATTCGGCCCAGACACTAAGTTGACTTAAACTTTGTATAAAGGGTATCCTTTTTCCGAAAACTTTGTACTAAGTTTTTTTGAGCTTATATTTTGTTCCACACCCTAAGTGTCATAGAGCCTCTCTAAAAACAACCTTAACAGGAAAACATTAAATTCCCCATAGGAACCATAAGGTAATTTATATTTCAGGTTAGGACCACAGGGGTAGGACGGACATAAGCCGTCATGGTTTTATTTCATATTGAAACATATAAAGTTTCCATTTAGGGAGCTTAAAATCCTTCATCATCAATAAAAAATATGGTACTTTGAAAGATACTTGTGAAGGTGGTAAGGCTTAGGTGATAGATTATCATGAACCTTCATGTTGTCTCCTTACATGTGGTAGAGGTTTTGGTACCAAAAATAACAACCAAAAGTTTAGATACATCCATTTCCATTAGATGCGGGTTACTTAGTGGCAAAATCATAAGGGAAATTTCCCTATATGTTGAGAAGTAGGAGCACTTAGACCTAAGTTGATCTTGGTCAGTCTATTGGAAGCATCTCTACTGCTTTTGAGACATATCCCTAAAACCCCCAACTATAAGTCTCTCCATACCATGGTTGGTTTTTGGTTTTTGGAACCATCGCCAGTGATATTCGTGGCCTGGCCCTAGTATCCTTCTATAAAATATTAACAAGGTCTAGTTACTACTTGAGTGGAAGGAAGCTAGGTATTTTTAAGAAATTTTCTCATACGGAAAACTTCACAAAACATTTTTTTATTGATTATTTCACACATTACAATTAAAGGGAAAATTAACTTTTTATTTTTTTCTTTGTCTTATATATCTATTTCATTTTGTTTTCCAAAAAAAACCGCCCTTACCATATTTTTCCACAAACTTATTAGGGAACTGTAGGGAACCTAAGGGTTAACCGCCACTCTAGGTTACTTCAAGATTTCCGAACATTACCAGGAGGAGTTCCCGATATCTCACCATTATGGTGCAGAAGACAGGACCAAGCATTCTTGTTTGGCACATCCATTCTTTGAGCCACCTTATTCATATCTAACTCTTCTCAATCGACCTTGCCACCAACCCTCAAGGCAATACAAACACTACAATGTAGGGTACTCAAACCAACCCAAGTATGATTCACTTGACATACAAATATATTTTATATTCCACTATGCAAGGATGGAAATTGATCAACCACATGAGGAACAATATGTGCCCTATCAAGCTAATGAACCACGTGTTGAATAAGATGCGCCCTATCAAGCTGATCAACCACTAAAGGAACAAGATGTTCCTTATCAAGCTGATCAAATACTATAGGAAGAATATGTACCATATCAAGATGATCAACCACTAGAGGAACACGATGTTCCCTATCAAGTTGATCAACCACCAGAAGAACATTTTGTACCCTCTCAAGTTGATAGGATAATAGGGAGTTACAGTGGTTTGGAAAGGGGTGGAATATTTGCTGAAAATTTAGATGCAAGAACAATAGAGGAGCTTCGGGAGCCTATCCTTTCTCACACTATGTTAGAGCATGTTAGTAACATCATTTAAAATTATTTTTGGAAACATTCAATTGTTGCAAAAGCTGAAGTACTACATGGGTTTATCAAACATAAGTAACTAAAACATGCCACAAAGATTTTGGGTAGCAAAGATGCTAAAAGAAGAAAGAAAGGTATGAATGAAACTAAAAATATATCAAAGGAATTCTCTAGGCTTTGAAAATGAAAAAAAACCTAATCTTTGAGTTGCTCGTAGGGTAATTACAATTTGTATTGTTGCACCAAGTACATTAAAGCACCAAAAATTGGAAACTATGTCAAAATTGCTCTATGTCCCAAGAAAATCATCGCACTAGCATACCAAATTTAGTGCTCGAGTAAAGTTAAATGATGTATCTATTTGTTGGGCTCTTATTATTAGGAAATTCTACTAAGACAAGCTTACACCAAGATTGAGAGCACTTATGGTAATGTTATAGAATCATTTAGCACTCTTGTAGACTTGATGCTCTTATATGGCCCTGGGAACTCTTTTCCAATGCAGACTTGATGTTGTTTTAAAAAAAATATTTTAAATTCCATATGCAACTTTGCCCCAAAAAAAATGCCTACATATGTTGATTCTATAACTCTATACCCATGTATACATTTTGAAATATGAAAAAATAGAATAATGTGTTATTTTCTGGGTGGGGTTCACGAGTTCTACTGAGAGCCTACCCAGAGGAGCCCGTACACACTGAATTAACTAATTTCATGTGTTATATATACACACCTTGGGTAGGCCTAAAATATATAAGAGAAGGGTTATCAACATTATACCCATTTCTGTCTGAGGTCAAGTCTGATTTTCCCATGCCTCCTGCACTCCCAATCTTTATGGAAACATTGGTTTCTTTTGCATGGATGTTCATCATCTTTATATCATCTTCTTGCACTTGACAAAGAGGTTTTATTCTTGTCTTAGGCTAGATGAAGCTGGAGGAAGGCTTGATCAGTGCTTTGTCTTAGATCAAGTTGCACCTTTCCTATACCTATTTCTCTTAATCGATAAAGAAGCTCATGTCTTATTCCTGATATGTTATTGTATCATGAGTAGTAATTTGTATGCTTATATACGATGATATAACAAACTATATCTAAGAATTTTATGAACCATAATGTAGAAATATGTCTTTCAGATTAATCACATTATTAGGATTTGGTTGACATTTTTAACCAATGAAACGTCGACCAAATCCTAATAATGTGATTAATTTGAAAGACATATTTCTATATATATCATATCTTTTATGCATACACATTGAATTTATCTATCACACATATGCTTATGTGAATTGACTTGCAGGATTGTTCATTCTGGACGAAGCAGAGGGTTTGAACCCTACAGGAACATCATCAAATGGATGACCTCTAGGTATGTTTCTAAGTCTATGTATAGTAATTCATATGCCTGGCATGCTTGCTTGACTACTCTTTGTTGATTATATTGTTCTTCTCTGTTGAGGTTGTCAACCACTAATCCTCTTCAGATTTCTTATCAGTTGAACATTATGAATCAATATACCATTCTTTACTTTCTTCACTATGTTTCATCAAACTTGAGATGAATAACATTTCCTTCCTAATTTATTCAACAATTATAAAGGCGCCCTTGTGTTCCATATCTCACATTTTTGCATGACAATCTCTTTTAAGATGATGAAATTATAATAATAATGACAATGTGGACTCTTCCATGTCTATATCCATATCTTCCTCTTCTCTTCCATGTAATCCTTCTCTACTTCATCCTCAAAATTTACTAAGATTTATGCCTCTTCCCCATGAGGTGGATGCATTTCCTTGATACTTCTATGAAGGTTGTGGATTTATATTCTGATTTTGATTATGACATTAAACCATGTTTCTTCCTATTACTCTATGCCTTAAAAAAAAGACACATTCCACTTCCTCATATGGTTGATTTTCTTCAACAATAACGAGAATCCACTCAATTCATGAATTTTCATTGTATCTAGATCTTTGTAGATGATAATACTAGTGTTGAACATTTACAATTTGGGCATAACACTTCTTGAAATATTCTCAATTAGCCTTCTTTCTAGAAGATCTTCACCTACTGACCTCATTTGATTAATAGCATCTTGCATTTTGGGGATGTAATCAATGAATGGATTCATTACTTTGAATACTATAATTTTCAAATTTTCTCCTTAATGTTTGCAATTTAGCTACAATCACACCTTCATATGTGTCCTTTAAGATATCTCATGATTTATTGGATGATACTACACCGCTAATTGTTGGAATTATAGATTCTTCAACAACGATCCCTATATGTGAAATTGTTTCATTATCTTTCTTAATAAGTTCCTTTAGAGATTTCTTACCGTCATCACTCAATTTTTTAAATTCTTTCAAAGAAGGAATCGTATATCCATCAGTTACAAGTTTCCATAAATTTTTTGTGATGAATATAGGTTTGCGTGCATTTGCTCCAATAGAATTAATTTGTGCCAACAAATTTCCGTCAGTTAGAAGTTTCCATAAATATTTAGTGATGAATATAGATTGTGTACAATCGCTTCAATAAAATAAAATTGTGCCAACAAATTTAAGTAACACAATATTCCTTGTCATACAAAATGTAAAAATAGTATACAAAAGAAACACAATATGACCCACTTAACTTGAGATGAAAAACAATATCGAAAAAATCAAAACTCAAACATCACAAAAATAAAAATAAAAATTATTTAGAAGAGCAACATTAAGCTAAAAATCTCAAATATATCAAATATTAAATCATATATTTCTCTTATCTCCCTTTATGAAAAAAGTGTTAATTCTCGCTTTACAATTTTATGAATCACCTTTAACAAATAAAGCAATAGCAACGTGTCATGGACAATTTAACACACATAAATACTACTACGAACATATAATTCCCAGATGAATAAAAACAAAGATACTTGCTTAAAGTTGAAATCTATCAAAATGAAGATGATACCCATAGTCACTTGATATATTTCATGAGCTCCTTCTACAATTGTTAGTCGCCTCCAAATTACAGGATATTATTGACTCCCAACACATAGTTATCGGATGGGTGCCAAAATTTGGGTATTATGGCACCGACAATAAAAAATTAGGCCAGAAAATTTAATGAAGCATGACAAAATCCATTGGACTAATAAAATTATCATTAAAAAAATATTGAAAACTAATGGCACCGACAATAAAAAATTAGGCCAGGAAATTTAATGAAGCATGACAAAATCCATTGGACTAATAAAATTATCATAAAAAAAATATTGAAAAATAAAAAAATATTGAAAACTGAGAACTGAAAAATATGAACAAATTCACATATCATAATAGAAATTGCAACCACTTCCTTTTGTAAATTATTTAAAAGACTTTTCTTCCAAACGGATTTACACTTCTCACGTCAAACACACAATAAATTCATGGGAAGAAGAAATTTACACTATTCAAATTTATATAATAGCTCTTAGCTCTTCATGATGAGGGAAAATTCTAGGAGAGAAATTTTGTTGATTGGTTACATGTTAGATATTTGTTAAAGTAAAAAACTATTTATTTATTTAGTTTATATATATATGATTAAATTTATAATATTTTTTTAAATTTTAATTAATTTCAATAATAAAATATATTTGTTAGTGAATATTTATTTACATTTTTATATAATACTTTACAAACTAAAATAATATTTGTATTGGGCATAATATTTAAATCCTTAAAAAATATATTATTCATGTTTAGTTTAAGATATATAAATCTCTTTTTCATAGCTTCTAATGCTACCACACAGTGTAACACATTATCACAAAGTAGTATAGGTATCCACACACATGTTTCTAGGCTCCACACAACTATTGTATGCAAAGGTCTCTACACGACACATTAGATGCTCAGATCTTAACACATACATCTTCCATGCACAAGCATCCAAAATTATAATCCAACAACGAACGTTGACAAAAAATATAGAAATTACAAGGCAGAAATTTTGCGTGTCTTCCACAGATGCTTACTCTTTCACATGGACTCCAATTAGAACACACACTTACTATTAACCACTACAAATGATATTGATGGCTCTAATACTAAATGAAGAATACACCAGCAAAATAATAGAGGAAAAACATTGAACAATAATGTACACCTACCTCTCAAATTACTTCATTTCCAAAAACATATTTATGTGTGAGATGCGTTGGGAATCTCAATCACTCCTCTAATCTCTCATCAATCCCTCCACCATTTTCTCTGGAAATCACTCCAGATTTCTCTCACTCATTATAAAAACTCACAACAATACTAGCAGCTAGAATATTTCCAAAAGAATAATTTTTCCAACATAAATACCACTCACATTGTCGTTTTATATCACATTTAAAATGAATTATGATATTGAAGATCAAGGAGGAAATTGCAGTGGCCCCACTTTAAGGTTATATTAAAACTTGGGTGGTCTATCAATGATATTTGGAAATTATTACACTACTACATAAAGGGGGTTTTAAGGCAATATTTGAGACAATTTAATGTTGACAAGAAATGTAGAAATTACAAGGCAGAAATTTTGCATGTCTTCCACAGATGCTTACTCTTTCACATGGACTCTAATTAGAACACACACTTACTATTAACCACTACAAATGATATTGATGGCTCTAATAGTAAATGAAGAATACACCAGCAAAATAACAAAGCAAAAACATTGAACAATAATGTACACCTACCTCTCAAATTACTTCATTTCCGAAGACATATTTATGTGTGAGATGTGTTGGGAATCTCAATCACTCCTCTAATCTCTCATCAATCCCTCCAACATTTTCTCCGGAAATCACTTCAGATTTCTCTCACTCATGATAAAAACTCACAACAATACTGGCAGGTAGAATATTTCCAACAGAATAATTATTGCAACATAAATACCACTCGCATTTTCATTTTATATCACATTTAAAATGAATTCTCATATTGAAGTTCAAGGAGGAAATTGCAGTGACCCCACTTATATTGAAACTTGGGTGGTCTATCAATGATATTTGGAAATTATTACACTACTACATAAAGGGGGTTTTAAGGCAATATTTGAGACAATTTTTGGGTAAATTGTCTTAACTTGAGACAAAAAAAAAACTTGTGTATTCTCTTAAATATTGTCTTTAAGTGGGTGTCTCAAAAATTATTGTCTTAAGTATTATTTCCTTAAAAAATATTGTCTTAAAGATTTTTGTCTTAAAAAAATTTTCTCTATAAAGAGAATATATAACACAAGCATTATTTTCTCTTAGGAGACAATTCCATTTTTGTCCCTCTTGAGACAATTCCATTTTTGTATCTCTAGAGACAACACTCGGATTAGAGACAATATGTCTTTAATACTAGATATTGTCTCTCTAGAGACAATAAATATTTTATTTAAAGATAACTTTTGTCTCTCTAGTGACAATATAAAACATTGAATCCAAAAATATCTCAGCATTGAAATAAACAATATAAAAAATATTTAATGAAAAATAAACTACAAAATTATTGATTAATTCATGTTAGCGCATAGTGGAATCGAACCACCAACCTCTTGCTTGTAAGGCAAGCACTCTTCCATTGATCTAGCACACTTTAAAGAATTACATGAAGAGTTATGGCAATCCTGAAAACTACATTTATAGTAACTGTGTAAGTGTGTAAGTGAATCTATAGAATTTGGAGAAAAAAGAACATTTAACAAATATTAAGTTACTAGCATTTTCATCAAAAGGTGGAAGGGCATGTTGATAGTGTTTCAGGGTTTTTTGACCCTTTACAAATATATATATATATATATATATTATATATATATATATATATATATATATATATAATATAATAACAGTCGAAAGACATGCAGAAAGGATATGCAACCTTGGAAATGAAAACAGTGCTAAAGCATAGGTGGGCCCAATAACAAAACAATCAATGGTTTGAGAGACCCCGTTCCAATTTTGAAAACCCAAAGTGGAGGAAGGAAATGCCAAAAATAATACAAGGTGTATATGTTGCATAAGGAAAGTAGAGTGCCTTTTTTGAATAGTGAGTTGTGGCCTATTATGTCCCAATAACAAGTGGTTGCTAGTGATAGATTATCAACTATTATTTGCACCAAATGCTGCAAAGGAAATGTTGTAAGTCGGTACCACATACGGATGAAGAGCATAAATCAAAAAAGAGTGATATGTTAGGTGATCTAACTTTAACCATTTCAATTTCACCATTAAATCAAATTTATACAAGTGCCTTACATTACCTTTGTATTAAGGCGTGCTTTTAAAAGCTAATGAGTCTAACGAGAAGTGAAATCTTCATGTCATAGATCAAGAACCCAAAACTCTTTTATTATGTACCAAGCACTTGTCTGTACAGTGATTCAATACAATTCTTCTTCATTTTTATTGGTTTACTTTTTCATTGGATGAAAAGGTTGCTTGAGCATAGAGACTGAAAGGTGGCAACATGCTTATTGTGAAATCCTCCTAACAAAAACCCAATGTATACATCTAAAACAAATGAAATAAGAATTAAATGAAAGTGATGGTTGGCAGCAGAGGGAAGGATGGTGATCACCAAGGAGGGAGGTCGAAAGGGGGAGGTAGGAGAGTTTGAAGGGGCCCTTTCCTTTCTTTACTACCAAAGCCATTTTCAGTCCCCATGATGCGTTAACCTCCAAATGATAGTGCCTCAACCACAACCCTACATATATTCCATAAATATTGAGTAAAGAAATATTATTATAATTTTCATCTATGCAATGATATGATTTAATGCAAGGTTGAATGGGAAATGGGTTGAGATTGTCTGAATATTTTGTAGGTATTACCTGTCTTGTCTCCATGGAATCCAATAGTAGCCCAACATCCTTTGGGAACTCCCACAATGTTTCTCTCAACAGGTTCAATGAGGTTAAAGTTGGGTGCATCTATTATTTCATTGTAGTTTCCAACACCTTGGCCGACCACAAAGAAATTGAAACCATGGAGATCGACATGATGGCTTTCTATGCTGGAGATGTTGATGTCTTGAAGAATTAATTGAACAAATGTGTTTAAGGGAAGGACTTTTACTCTAGTCCCATTCACAACCTATGTATTATTGGGTTGAGTGCTAGTGTAATTGAATGAGAATGCATGATTTTCTCGAAAATTGGTCTCATAGACTTCTTTCATCTACTTGAAATAGTGGAACTAAAGAAGAGCATTGTTTGGGAGAACAAAAGAAACGTTGTTGATAGAGGCATCGAATATTGTTCCAATGGGTGCCTGGCATGTGGCATTTTCCATCCCCTTTGGACACGGATTCAATCCTAGACCAACTGTAAAGAAAAAATTATTATCCACTATTTGAGGAACCAGTGTAGGGAATTGTGATTTAGCCAAGATTCCTAGTTTTGCATTAAAGTTTGTTGTAAAGGAAGTGTCATTAAGGGCAGGGAGTTTAGGCATCATATCGATGGAAGAGGTATTAGGGTTGGAAATGTTGTAGCTCATAATTCCTGGAACAGTGGAGTTATCAAATGTTCCACCACCTATAATAAACGGGTGAGTTGCTATGTAAAATTGGTTAACTCCTACAACATTAACTGTGCCATTAACATTGAATAACACATTGGTGGTTTGGTTGAGTGTTATAACAAGAGTCTCTATATGGAAAGGTTTCACATAAACTGCATCTACTTCCACCACAATCATGCTATGATTGCAGTGGCAAGGAAGAGCTCATCATTGAGGGAAACATTGATGACTTGAAGGAGATATGTCTTATGTGGATTGAAATTTAGAAAAAATGTATCTACATAGCATTCCATGGTTAGTAAGTCAGTGAGATCCTCCTTTTGTAGACAATATATCAAATAAATAAAAAATTATCATGCAAGATGATGTGTGTAAAACCATTAAATTCCATCTAGTATGCTCTCTCGCCATTGTTACAAGGTCCAGATTATCCAAAAAATGTTTTAAGATATATGAACTTACCTAGAACAATGATGACTTCTTTGGATGGCTTGGGAAATGGGTAGGGAGTGTGTGGCTTAGGATATATAATCATGGCACCATATACATTATATCTTAACCAAGAAATTTGTGTGTGCCACCACAGAAGTCCTCTTTGTCCTGTGCTGGTGAAGTTATAAACGTAACTCATTCCAGTTTGAATTGGAAATTGGGTGATATAACAAGGACCATCTACCCATCCAGACCTCAACTGTCGAATCCCATGCCTCCATGCAGAAACAATGTACATGATATCTACAACTATTTAGTAGCTACCTGCAAGCTAGATAAGTACTATGATAACATATAGAAATCAATCCTTAATAATCATCAAAACAATTACTTTATCAAACATATCATAAATTTCTCCTTACTAAAATTAAAAAAAACCATAAATATAATTACCAATGAATAGTCACATTGTCCTTAACGTGGCTTATGATCTTTATAATCACTTGACCTTCCTCATGAGAAAAAATTTTAGGTCCTAGATACTATCGATTCGTTGTGATCAAAGGTTCTGTCTTGCAAATATGTGTCACATTACTTAGTCTCACTTGCAACCCAGCGCATGTATAGTTAGGTTAATATAATCAAACACCCAAACACCCAAGTAAACACCAACATAGTAAAAATTATTTTCACTCTATATGGTTACATTGAACTTGTAATGTCTGGTTGTCTACCAGTGCTTTCCCGCTACTATATCGAGGTTCTGAATGATGACCAACATGATGAAAATTAAGAAGTACTTCACAGTCGCTGCCCAGGAAGGGAAAGGGAAGAATAATGTCTTTGAGTTCAACATTTTCCTACTAGTAACTTAACTTAGAAGCTATGAAACCTTAGCTTGAATATCGCTGTGATCAGCTTGGAAGCCTTGGCATTTATACATGTACCAAGATTACCATGAAGATTTCCCCTGAAGATTGAAGGTTGTGGGGTATAATTTGGTGATGAATTGGTGGAGTAAAAAATAAGAACACGCACTTACAAACAACCTTGGATATTGCACAAAGAAAACCATTTCCTAATTGCTTCTGTGCAGGCGTACCAACTCAGCTAAAATAATTGTTCACTGTAAGAACAAATGGATGTAATTAAGTTCAATGGAGATTAGTATGAAATCGAAAGACTTAATGTAGGGTTAGGACATCCATGCTTTTCTGGCATGGCACAAGGTCCTATATATGAGTTAAGATATGTTATTGATGGGATCATAAGCTCGTTGAGGACCACCATGAAAAAACTTTCTCCTGTAAGTCGATAGCACATATGGATGAAGAGCATAAATGAAAAAAAGTGATATGTTAGGTGATCTAACTATAACCAAATCAAGTTCACCATTAAATCAAATTTATACAACTTCCTGACATTACCTTTGTCTTAAGGCATGCTTTTAAATCTAATCACTCTAATGGGATGTGAAATCTTCAAGTCATAGATCATACATAGAAGAACCCAAAACTATTTTATTATGTACCAAGGGCTTGTCTATACAGTAATTCAACACAATTCTTCTTCATTTTCATTGGTTTCCTTTTTCATTGGATGAAAAGGTTGCTTGAGCATAGAGATTGAAAGGTGGCAACATGCTTATTGTGAAATCTTCCTAACTAAAACCCAACTTAACATCTAAAAGAAATGAAATAGTAAGGGAATGAAAGTGATGGTCGGCACCAGAGAGAAGGAAGGGGATCAACAAGGAGGGAGGTCAGAGGGGGGAGGTGGGAAACTCAAAATGACACGCCTTCATATATTTCATGGATATTGATTAGACAAATATTATTATAATTTCCATCTATGCAATTATATGATTTAATGCAAATTTGAATGGAAAATCAGTTGAGATTGTGTGAATATTTTGTAGGTATTACCTGGATTGTCTGCATGGAATCTGATAACAACCCAACCTTCTTTTAGAAATCCCACAATGTTTCTCTCAACAGGGTCAATGATGTTAACTTTGGGTGCATCTGTTGATCCATTGTAGTTTCGAACACCTTGGCCCACCAAAAAGAAATTGAAACCATGGAGATGGACAAGATGACTGTCTGTGCTAAAGATGTTGGTGTCTTGAAGAATTAATTGAACAATTTTGTTGAAGGGAAGGACTTTTACTCTAGTCCCATTCACAGGCTATGTATTATTGGGTGGAGTGCTAGTGTAATTTAATGGGAATGGAGGATTGTCTAGAAAATTGGTCTTATAGACTCCTTTCATCTACTTGACATTGTGGTAGTGAAGAAGATCAACGTTTGGGAGAACAAAAGAAATGTTATTGACAGAAGGAGTTGTTGGGCAGTAGTTTGTCATTATTATTATCACACTTTAATGCCTATTTCACCCATTTCTATCATTTTTTATCACGTCATTTGTAATAATTTATCACACAATTCCATTTTATAATTATTTATGCTCTCATGGATAAATATTATTTCTTCTCCTTTATTTTTAATAAATTGATGATTATTATGCATGATTTTACCAATGATGGTTTACTAATGGATTTGTTGTAACATAACTCATGATTTTAGCCTCCAAGATCTTTCCCTGATTGCAAATTTGATCTCCAACTCATAATTAAATATTCCAACTCAGAAATCCATTGGAGTAAGAAGTGACAATTTTGCATTGGACATTTCGGACAAATGAAGGAGAATCTAGAAAATCCAAAACATGGGTTTTGTCTAGACTAGACCAGATTAGTTTTGCGACTAGCAATTTTCCAAAATTTGGTTTGTATTAAGACAAATGGAAGGTTCTTTGAAGATGTTTTTTCTAAGATTTGCTATTGCATCCTCTTTCCAAATTCTTCTAGTTGCAATACCGAATTCAACCTGTTCTTGTTGAATGTTGATGGAAAGATATTTTAGATATGATATTGTAGATCAATTTGTTTTGTAAAATACAAATTTGTAATGAAAATAATTTTGTAATCAGATTTGTTGTAACTCCTCTTTTCTCTTTGTGTATTTAAATGAAAGCAGAGATCACAGAGAGGGAGGTAAGATGGAGGAAAATATAGAGAGAACATTTTCACCGTTTACTTCAGTTGTAATTTTAATATACAGAGCATTATTCTAAAATACATTATGTTGTAATGACATTTGGATTTGATGAATAATATATAATTTGAGTTGTTGTTCACAAGCGATATTGTAACATAGTTAAGCAGTATTTGGTGGCGGCTTGGGCCCGGTCATTGGTGGATTTCACTGGCATTCCCTGTGTGTTGGAAATAATATTGAGAGGGGGGCTGAATCAGTATTATCAAGTCAATAATATTTCATTTCCATACTCAGATTAATATACGCTACTTCAGTTAATGGAAATTACGTGTATACGCAACTTTTATTAAGGTAACTAGCATAAATCCTACAAAGTTATGATTCAATTAATTTTTCATATGTTGACCTTTAACCAGTGCATCAGAACGATATAAACAGTAACCAGGTGCAGTAAAACAGAACAGACAATCACACACATGTGAATACAAGATATAAGGTGGAAACCCAATGTGGGTGAAAACCACCTGCTGCAATCATCTCTATCTTCTTTTAATAATAAACTTCTTTTTACAGTTTTTGTATTAGTGCAGTCTTATACTAGTATGCAGGCTTCTACCTGCAGAAGGCTACAACCTTCTCTAGTTCTCCAACTTCTCCAGGAAGGGAGCTACAACTTGCTAGCTCTTGCACTCGCTAAAGTGTTTACCAGTACATAGGTGCAGGCCTACAGAAGACTACAACCTTCTCTTTTCTTTCAGGGACCACGTTTCGTAAATTTTCAGACTAGATCCATCAATAACATCAATCAAACATCAAATTTATCTACATCAACCAATCTCCTTTGCACCAACCCAAACTGAATCAATCAACCACTTCTCGGAATGCTATAACCAGAATATAATAACAATAACCAGAACCCAAGCCAAAACTAGGAACACTGCAACAATGAACAGAATTAGCTAAGGCATATTTTATGAAGTATACGCTACTTCAATGTGTCGAACCTGCGTACATATGATGTCTACTCAAGGTGAACTTGTGTATACGCTAATTTGATATGCAGACTCATCTTGTATATGTGCCTCTGCTAAAGTGAACCTACGTACAAATCTTTAAATGATGATTTAAACTTTACAACAATTCCAGACATTAGTGATACCTAGATCATCATATTTACGGATTAAAACATGCGCCAGTTATTCAGATAAAAGATCAAAACCACACAAAGATACTTCTCTTGAAGCCTTAAGATCTTGACCAATCAATAGAACTTATCCTTCATCAAGCACTCAAGTTCATCCTTGATTCAGATCTAGTTGTGCACCATAACCCAATAACCTATATTCTAGATCTTGCTCTTCATTATATATTCAATTCATGAGTGCCTTTTCCTAACGATCTTCTCTTCCTTTTATAGTCTTAAGGAATTACTCAATACCATGGTCCAAAACCACTTAGAATCAATAACTTGGACAAAATAACTGGGGTCAACACTTTGGACAGGATACCTTGGACCAATACCATGGATCAAAATACCATGGACCAAATACCATGGACCAGAACTAAGTTTTCCAACATGTACATGCCTTTCCTTCCGTGAAAGTGCATGTGTATGCTATACACACCTTTTGGTCCGTGAACTCACATGTACATGTGGCTTGGTCAATGGGGAACCTCCGTATACCTTTCTTCATTCATTCTGTGCGCCTAGATTGTGATCTGTCATCTGTGTGAGTTGCCATCAAGGACAACACCAGTGTCATAGAGCCAAATCTATATCATAACGCCAACAATCTCCCCCTTTGTCATTAAGGGCAAAGGGTTATGCTCCCCCTGAGTACATGCTGAATTCTCTGATATGCTGAAGTATGTTGTCCATGCTCGCCCAGAATATAAGCAAGGTCTAAAAGAATATGACTCTATACATACATCATAAATGACATTCCTATCACTAATGACTCATACATACATCCATCTCCCAACCAAGTGGGGATATACAAAATGACTATACATGTTAGAACATTACATCATCCTTCCCTTGCATATTGGGGAAACAAAATAGGTCATTTTATGACCTTGACAATAGAAGATATACATGACATAGAGATCAAATATCTAAAACAAGACTATGATAGTTATCAACAACTATCATCAGCTGCATCTATCAAACACCATCCAGACCAGCAACCATTGTCTCCCCCTGGACCTATTCCACCTGAATCAAAAACAATTGCGAATTTGTACCAAGATCTTCTAAGATAGTGCCAACAATGCATTACTATAAGCATATGCTCCCCCTGAACCTGTGCCAGATGATCACTATCAGATCCATATCATACACCTTTCATCCTCTATTTTTCTTCAAACCAACATCTACATGACTGTATCCACAGCAACCAGCATATGTACATGGATACGCTTCATGAAACTCACGTACAACCACTTTTCTCTGAAATAGATAAGTTTTAACAACAAGATGATGCATCAACTACTCCTAGCTTCTGTCTGAGATATTGAAATGTCTCTTTGGGCAGTGGTTTGGTGAATACATCAACAACCTATTCTTTGAAGGGAACATACTACAATTTGACCTTTTTTTCAAGCACTTTTTCACGTAGAAAGTGATATTTGATGGGTATGTGCTTGGTCTTGGAATGCATGACTAGATTCTTTGAAATACTTATTGCACTTGTATTATCACATAGAATGGAGATGGGTGGAGTACATGTGATCTGAATGTCTTGCAATGTTTGCATCATCCAAAGGAGTTTTGTGCAACATGATGCAGCAGCCACATATTCTACTCCAGTTGTAGATAATGCAATTAAACTTTATTTCTTGTTGAACCAACACACTAATCTAGAACCAATATAGAATGCACCACCACTAGTGCTTTTTCTATCATCCATGCTTCCTACCTAATCTGCATCTGTATATGCATGAAGTGTAGGATCTGTATCCCTAGGATACCATAAACCAAAATTCTGAGTTCGTTTAAGATATTTGAAGATCCTTTTGACTGCCTGAAGGTGTGATTACTTTGGATTTGCTTGGAATCTTCCAACTATTCCCACTGCATGCATGATGTTTGGTCGGGTACCTGTTAGATAAAGCAAATTGTCAATCATGGATTTGTAGGTTGGTTGATGTACTGCTGCTGATTCATCATTTGAGCTGAGACTGCATCCTGTTACCGTGGGGGTAAATACTAGTTTAGAATCTTCCTTGCCATATTTTTTTAAGATCTGCTTGAGATACTTGGTTTGTGATAGGAAAATACCATCTTTATTTTGTTGAACTTATAGGCCAAGAAAATATGTGAGCTCACCAAGCAGGGACATTTCAAACTCTTGCTGCATTACCAAAGAAAAGTTTTGACTCATGACTTCTTCATTGCTACCAAAAATGATATCATCAACATACACTACAAGTATTAGCAATTTATCATTATCAATCTTTGTATACAGATTGCTATTAGATAATCCTTTTGAAAAGCCTTGTTGATGGAGGTATTTGTCAAGACAGTAATACCAGGCCCTTGGAGCTTGTTTTAGACCATAGAGAGCCTTTCTCAGTCGGCATACAAGTTTTTGATCATTTCCAAGGATGAATCCATCTGGTTGCTCAATATATACTTCTTCTTCTAAGTCTCCATTTATAAAGGTAGATTTTACATCCATTTGGTATACTTTGAATTTCTGAAAGCTAGAAAGAGCAAGGAACATTCTTATGGCTTCAAGCCTAGCAGTAGGTGCAAAAGTTTCTTCAAAATCTATACCTTCTAGTTGAGCATATCCTTTACAAACAAGTTTAGCCTTCTTTATGATAACTTCACCATTTTCATTCAGCCTGTTTTGAAATATCCATTTGGTTCCTATGATATTCTTATCATGTTGTCTAGGAACTAATTCCCAAGTATTATTCTTTTCAATTTGCTCAAGTTCTTCATTCACGGCCTTTACCCAACATTCATCTTTGCATGCTTCACTTACATTTTGAGGTTTGATGGAGGAAACCAATGCTAGATAGCTTGAAGCTTCTATAATAGTTCTTCTTGTCTGCACACCTACCTCTTTCTGTCCCAAAATTTGAGTCTTTGGATGATTTTTCTAAACATACCTGGATGGATTCTTTTCTTCTGCCATTATCTATTCTTCTGGTTCTTCATTGCCGTCTTCTTCAAAATTTGTCTAATTTGATGTGGACGGATAGTCCTCATCTTCTTCACATTCTTCTATTTTTACCTACTTTGGATTTTTGCCTGCTTCATCAACCACAACATCAATACTTTCAATAATTTTCCCAAGTCTTTTATTATAACACTTATATCCTTTACTTCAGGAAGAGTAACCAA
>APFE030963196.1:0-11647 GCA_000404065.3 Pinus taeda | reverse complement strand
CCACATATTAAAGATGAGCACTGTGGAAAATCCGATCTCCTCTCAAAAACAGTAATATTAATATATATTATATTTACTAATATAAAAAAAGATATGTTGTTATGTATATTACTTATATTAATTCTTTAACTTAATAATATTAATAAATAATCAATAGTATTGATATTCAATAAATTATGGTTTTATATATTAGTTAATAATCAAACTATTAATACTTCATGTGGCTTAATACATTAATAAATGATTAATTATCACCTACTATAATTGTTAGTGTTTAATAAGATTGAAATTGATGAATTATAATTAATTAAAGTTAACCATTAATGATTATGTTATCTACATTAACAATTTGAGCTAGTTAACAAAATATATCAAATTATTACATTTAAAAATATTATTACATAAATAATTATTAAATGAAATTATTAAGAATATATTAACCTTATTATTAATAACATTAATGTTAATATTTGTATTGCCAATATTATATTTAATTATTATTATCATTAATGTCTAAAATGTAACTATTATGAACATTATTTATGAATATTAATGATAATACATAAATTTTATTAATTAACATTTATTAATGTTAATATTATAGCTTAAATGTGATTAATATTAGAACTATTTCTAATAATGTATCATTTTTTATATATTAATAAATGTGTGATATTTGTATTTATAGATAATAATATATAAATGATAAACCTAATTTTATAGAGTATATTTACTAAACATATTCTATTAAGTTTACTTTACTAATAATAGATTTATTGAGTGTGATTTCATATATTAGTTAATATTATATGGTAGAATTATGTTTTAATATGTTAATTTTTATTTAAACATATATATTCTTATTACTATTATTTAATTAAATTATTTTTTTTTAAATAATTTTTAATTCTTAATATAAAATTACTAATGTATTATTTATTGTAATATTCAAAGAAACCAAACGTTTTTTATACAAAATCTTCAATCACTCATAGGAAAGAGTTGTTTACTTCCATATTTATAATATAAGTATGTACCTTGGTTATTTTTAATTAAATATCAATTTAAAACTCAAAACCTAAATTTGAAACTAATTTGGCTATTTTTAATTAAACCTTAATTTGAAACTCATTTGTGCACTATGTTAGTTATTCTTTAACTAGTGGATTGCATTGCAATTCTATTACATTGCAACTTTTCAAGAAGAGTTGTAGCCTATGTTGGCTAAACTCTCATAGGAAACTTCACCTCAATCAAAAACTCAAAACCTATATTTGAAACTCTTTCCTACACTATCTGAGCTTTTCTTTAACAATTGTACTACATTGCAATTCTATTGCATTACAATTTTGCAAAAAGAGGTGTAGTGTATATTATCTAAATTCTCATAACAAACTTCAACAAGAATCATTTGGAAGAACATAAGACCATTGTTACATGTGGTCATAAGCATATTAAACTTTCTATTATTAAGACTATTTTAAATTTATTTTATTAATAATAAAAATAATAGTTTTATAAACTTTATTTAAAGTTTATTATAGTTTTAATATTTGTATTTATAATTAAAAATACATTAATATTAATAATAGTAAAAAATATATATTTTTAATATTAAACTAAATTATAAAATGTGTATAAAGTTTCAAAAATACAACATTCACTTATATTTACATATTCAATAAAAAGTTATAAACGGATGTTAATTGTGAATGTTGTGTGATAATTAAATTAAAACATATTATAACTTTAATTACTCTACAGTAGATTTCATCATATTGAACCCTAAATTCTTCACTGTATCAACAAATCTAGATTTAAATAATTTACTTTATGTTAAGAAAATAGTTATGCCACATAGGCTAGATGGGGATATTACAAATGGAACATGTGTTAGAATTACTACTTACTTTACTTTATGTTAAGAAAATAGTTATGCCACATAGGCTAGATGGGGATATTACAAATGGAACATGTGTTAGAATTACTACTTACTTTACAGTTGATCGACAGTTGTTAAATGTTATTGAAATATTCTCTCACCATTTATCTCTATAAATGTTATTGAAATATTCTCTCACCATTTATCTCTATATTTCAGTTGTTAAAAGTTATTGAAATATTCTCTCACCATTTATCTCTATATTTCCAATTTGTTATGTATGTATGTATAAAATTGAATAAATTCTAAAAAGAAAATACAAATAATATAAATCCATAATTATGATACAAAAAATTGATTGTATCTCAATTATGACCTCAAGATAAAATTGTACCAATTCACATTTGCAAACAAATATGACATTTTCCTTAAATCTAAGGGTTGTTACTAAATAATTTCGTAGGTTACGCGTGGGATTTTTGTTAAAAATCCTTTTCCTATACACCTTATATTAATGGTTTGGAATATTACAACACTTCTTCTATTTTGATATTTTTAATAGTATATTATCATCAAACATTTTAGACTAATTAAACTCGATCTCCCAAATAATTTTAGAGAAATGAAGATCCTTCAATGAATGTAGGATTTATGTAATGTATGTTTGCTTATCAAGCATGTGAAAGACACATTTTAAATCAATGGAAAAAGAAGAAATATCCATGAAGACTTGCACGTTAATCCACATCAATATGTATGGATTTATGTCTCTCATTCTTTGAAAGCTAAAATGTATTATTATAATTTCATTGATAATTTGCAATAAAATAGAATAAATATATGTTTATGAAAAATATGATGAAACATTATTTAACGTCACAATGTTTTATGTCCATGTTTGAAAAATAGATAGGGTAGAAGATTATTAACTTTTCAAAAGAAATTGAGACAACTAAATCCCTTGAACTTTAACTCTTTTTGTAGGGATCCAGGGATGATCAGAGAGTTGAATATGACTTACAATCAGTATAAAAATGGAGTTGTATAAATGAACAACAATTATATCATTGATGCTACGAAGTATAGGATAAATGACCAATATTTTCCCAAGTGTCTTAAGCATAATCCTATAAAACCAAAATTTATATTTTGAAGAGTTTTTTGAGAAATATATTTAAAGAAAAAACTGGAGGAATTCATTTGTATGAAACAAAATGTATCACATTTCTCTTTATTTCACCATCTAGTATATATTCATGTTTTTATGGAAAAGACGATGAGTAGGAATCCTCGAGTATCAAAAATATTTTTGTTGTATATAGTGTGACATATAAAACTTACAAGATATACATTCAAGAAAAACAAATCATTGTAGTGAATCAATATTTGAATTTTTATTAGGATGCATATTCCTCAAGATCACAATAAATTCCTTTAGTTACTCAAAGGAGTGAGAAGGATGTTGTCCAAAAATATGATATCGATATAAAATATGGGCTAGCTCTAGAACCACAAAAGGAAAGTTGAGTAAACATTACATATTTAACCTTTCATCCTAAAATATTTAAATATGGATGTAATGATTGATGAAGCTAAGTATGCCTCCTAGGATATATTATAACCATATTTAATGGAATTCTTCCATCGGCGAGAATTCAATTTTTTCAGAGGTGGTCTATTGTGATTCCTTGATGTGGAGTAGTGTTTGGGATATGGCTCTTTTCATGCCATTATGGATTTATTTCGAAAGTATGGTAGCTAAATTTTTTCAAAAGGTGCAATGGATATTTAGAGGGAGAATACTCGTTTTCCTAAAAAAAAAATTCCTCGTTGAGAAGAATTATTAACTTTCTTATTTGTATCAAGGTGTTTACACTATGTTATTGGTAACTTTGTGTTATGTGGATTGAACCAGGAAATATTAATCCCTTTGATATATCATAGACTATTTTGGTCTCTCAACATTTAGATATCTTACTATAAATGGATGATTGTCCTTGACATATGTGTAAAGGTGTCTTTTGGCACTAAAATCATCTAGATTTTAGAAGATATCATACGTTAAATTATCATCTACATTACATGCATGACATTGATGATAGGATCTTAACATGCACTAGGATAAGTGGACTTCCCACTAGGACGACCACAGGGACACAACATAGTCTAAGATGTTGAGTGGCTCTATTGAGGGATTCTTGCTTGTAGAGTGTAATAGATGGATTTTTTTTCAAATTAGGATACGCTGAGGAGCACTAAAGATTGGAGCCTTTTTATAGAGAGAACAAAACCATGTAATGAGGATTGATTGAAATGTGGAGCATTAGCTTAGAGATCCCACCACTTTGGAGGTGGATTCCAACCACCACATTATGCTTGTATATATTCAATAAATTACTATTGATGTGGATATACCCTAATAGCTTATATTAGGTTTTTGTGCACTTGGTCCATTTTATATTGTTGGGATAACTCACCTATCTTATAAAATGAGGAGAGTGTTCGCATTCTTGTAACTTTATCACTATATAATCCATGTATTTTTGTTGTAATCATATTGTGGTCATTTTATTTTGTGATGCAAGGGTTACATATTGTCTAGACTATGGTCACTAGGGTTTGTGTTAGATAAAGTTAAGAGAAGTATTGCAACACTAGCATTGACACATTGAATGACCTAATATTTGTGAGACAAAGCCTTAGAAAATGACTCCAACATTTGATGTTAATGGAGATTGTGTCATACAAGTTAAATACCCTTTAGGACCTATTTTATGAAATAAAACATTCGAACTATGAAATAATTTATTTGATGCTATCTTTTAGTGGAGCCTTTGAAGGTCCTAGGATATCTTAGCAAGATTCCTTGATAGCCTACAATATTGTTGGCCAGAAATTGTACATGGTAGATTGTATAGCTAGGACATGGAAGGACCCATTGTCTTTGCCAGGGTGCACTAAAAAGAAATGTTGTAATAACTTAGAATGTCTAAGATATTTTTTTGTATCTTAATTTATGTTGTAATGTGAATTGTGCCCTTGTTGTCTAAAATTGTGTGCTGCATTTCTAACGATTCGACCTATTTTCTTATTTATACTAGAAAAATAGGGTCTTTGGAAATTGAGAGTGATGTGAGTGAGGGTTGCAACAAACCCTCCATATCAGCATCCAACATCACATATAATCTTAATATTTATTGTATTAACCATTGTAAATCAATTACCATGTTGAACAACAATTATGTCAAGATCACATTCATTCATTTGTAACTTTTACCATTTAACATAGAAAAAAAATGTTTTGAAGTATTTAAAGTCATATTCCAGTATATATTGTAAATAATAGTATCTATTTTGAGAGACTTCTGGATGTCTATCACTTCTTAAGCAAGAATTAGTAACCTAAAATAATACGAAAATCGCAATATTAGAAGTTTTCATCTTTTCATCCAACTTTTTGATGTAGAATTTGTGGACATTACACCATATAACCTCGTACTGTTTTAATTGTGTAATGTCATGCATGTGAAAAACACATTCTCAATTGATAAAAATATTTATAATAATTTATGGCAATTAAAAAAAATAGATGATATAAATCAATATAATATTAAAAAAAAAGTATGCGTGGACATGATACCCTGTTTAAGTTTCAAACCATTTTATAAATCAATTTCTTTCACAATATTATTGGTGTCTCTCTCATGTTCTACTTCATTGACCAATGTAGTCACACCATGCCATGATAATTTACCATAAGTTTATTTTTTCCATCATTCAATCCATTCCATCATCCAATCAATGTTTTTTTGATGTAAAAATGTAATGCATCCCACTTTCATCCAAATATATTAAAATAAAAAATTAACATATAATACGTTACTAGAGTATATCTTCATAATAATGGATTATGTAGAAATACTAAAAATTAAATAATTACGATATAGTTAAAAAAATGTCCAATGCATTTTAAGTCTCAACCATGTGGTTGCATGTCGCATTCCTCATTCCATATTTACCCAGTAGGGGATCCCCTTAAGATGGTGGATATTTCAATCACGAATTAAGATCCAAATATACATGCAAGTAATACATATTGATAGTCGCGCATTGGCATTGAAAAAATATCATGAAGTGAGGCTCACGGAGGTTCCTGCCACTAACTTGACCTTAATTATAATTAAGGGCGGCTGACTTGACACCCCCAAGCCATGTAAGAACATGTGAATTTATGTTAATTAATGAGATGATTTTTTATTACTTTCAACAAGATGAGAGGGGTGGGAGTAGCTGCATTGGTTCACGCATGGGACTTGGGGATTTGCATGCTCTAACTAGGGATCAACTGAGAATTAATATGGGAAATACTAAATTGTATAAGGTATAAGGTGATGCTAGGATCATTCCAATCTTGTCTAGTCAAGGGACTCATTTGACTCTTTAAAATAAGTTTCCTTTTGGTTTTACAATACTAGATGGTAGAAAAAATAATGCTCTTGGTCAAATGATACACACTAGAGAAACAACAAGATGTACTAGGAAATATTTTGCACAGAGGGGTATGTCAATGGTTTATACATCACTAAGCTAAGTTCACTATATATGTCTTGATATCACCATCTATGTATTCATCTTGGTGGCAGTTAAGAACTACCATAATTCACCAATATTGGCCTTATTCTTAATTAACCATGGACATTGGATGTTTATTTTCTTGATTGATATTATGATTGTTTACGAGGTTTTGGTTTAGTCGACGGTTTATGTTTTGGTGATGGGGAAAATTTTGTTAGTGGGTGGACTAGAATATAGAGATTCATCTAGCATCAAGTGGTTGTCCTCATTTTATAAGGACCTTGAGTTTCCAGTGTTTAGATGGAGGGTTTGGTGTGCTTATCGACTTAGTTTGTGAATGTTAGCCCTAACCACTTATATATGTATACAATGTAGATATTTGGGTTATGGGGGTGTTTTATCCAGGTGTATTGATTTCTTTTGTGGAAATAGTTGTTTGGTTTGTAAGAAATATTTTTATATAGCTTGGAGTGCAATGCTTTATCAGTGAGGTAGAGCTAGAAATGGAACTGCAGATAGGGATCAACAAGGATGACAGCTTGTGGGAGATTTGGGACATGGTGAGAGCCCTCTACCCCATCCTAGGCCACACCCTTAGTATTTATGACTTATTTCCTCCCAATACAACCTTATTAGTCAATTTTGACATATCACCCAACCTATGGAGAAACTCAACAAAGACTGACATGAATACAAGAATACAATTGTTAGTGTCATGAATGAGTTGTAAAGAAACCATTCACATATTCTTGATTATTGGTCTAGCATGAAAAGGGTACAATGGCTGTTATAACATAACTTGGATCACTTCGAAGGGATACAGTCTATATGGTGAAGCACATCCACTGTGACATTAGGCCTCCTCCATCACCATGATCCAGACTGGAGCATAGTGCCCCTGTAAATTCATATTATTTGTAATTGTATCTAGGAGCATCTTGATATTGAAGGTATTCAAATATAATGTGTCTTTTTTGTTCTAGTTAAAAAATTATATTTCGTAATTGGCTATAATTTTTAGTAATTACCTACTAGCCAGCAAATAGGGTATGGGTGAGGACAATAGGATCATAGAAAACTATATAAACCAATGTAATCTTATGAAATAATGAAAGTACTCAAATTAACAAAAAAGGAAAAAAACAGTTATAGCCATCCAAGAGAGATCAGTAGTTTATAAATAATGATACATGTGGAAAATGTTAATGACTAGACAACTGAATGGAATGACATAAATAGGGGCTAAACTTGTTACAAGCATTCATTGGATTAGAGAATGATAAGAAACTAAATGATGAAAGGTTTTCTATTATATATTACCTTAAATTTGCAAAAAAGTAAAAAAAAAATCACAAGTATTTAAAAAATATATATGCATATGTGGATTGACCAATTATATGCATCTCCGTGTTAGATTGGTATAATATAATGAAATAAGGATGCACTCTCAATATATTATTTATATTTGAAAACGAATTTTGGATTCAAATATATACTTTTATAAAGTTAATGGATACAATTGGATTCAAAAGTTTAAATAAATTATAATGAAAAAAAAGATAATTTAAAAATAATTTCTACAATCACATTAATGTTCTCATAAAATTTATAAATTAAATTTATCTTTTTATTTTTTTTTATTTAAATAATGTTCGAGACTATACATGTTTTGTTGGAAGCTTGTAAAAATATGCCACTAAAATAAAAAAATTCCCTTGTACTCTTATGAAACCAAGATATACACTAAAAAACATCTATCATATATAGGAACTGACCAATTTCTAGTTTCATTTATGACGTCATTAATCATTGAAGTATGGATAAATGCAACATTAAGAGAAAATGAGATCAACAACCTTTCAATCTTTTTTATAAAAACTTTTTAAAATATAATATCAATAAATGGAATTAAATATTAAAATATATTGATTGCATGATTGGTGATCTACATCCTCGTATAAGGGAGATGTGTAATTACTAGAAGCTAGATTTAATTATGCTCTCAAGGGTACTATTTTAATATTTGTCTCAAGAGTATTTTTCAAACATTTAGCTACACATATGATTATTTCATTCCATGAATTGTAACAATAATGGGTATGGTTTCATATTCATAGAGATATGGATATAAATAAGATATACCATCATTGAAAATATAGAAGATTCTCGTTGATATATAGAGAAGTTCCTAAAAATTATTTGGCGAGCTAGTAACTTATTAACTAGTGCTTTCATTTATACTACTATGCTTGATTGCACCAAGAATTAAAAAAACACAATCTTTTGAGTGGTGTAAATCTTCTAGGAAACTATGGATCTTTGAACTCAATGGGCACTGATTATGCGTTGTCACCAGATATCTGCCTGCTACCAATAGAAGTTGCAGAGTGAGAGAGTTTACCAATCATATATCTATCTCTGATACCAATAATATATCTATGTATAATGGATAAAACTGTAGAGGGATTAATAGAGATGTAAACATGCATCTTCACCTAGAAAGTGAAATGTAGGGATTGTTTGAGGTAATGAAAGTTGATTTCCACTTTGTTGTTTTAAACTAGTCATAAATCTAGTTTAGTTGAAATATAAACATAGAAATGAATTTTCTACCCTTTCTTTAAAGGATGAATTTTGCCTTGAAATATATTTTTGTTAGTGCAAAATAATATAATACCAAAAAATACCCTTTATTTTATCCCTCTTATCTAAAATAAATAACAACTACATTTTCAACGTTTTTGGTGAAGAGAATGTAAAGAAAATATCTTCTTAGTTATTTATGTTGTTATTTGAATTATAATTTTGATCATTTACTTCAATCCAAAATTCATGAGTATTTTTGAAATTATAATTTCAAAATAATAAAATATAAAGTTAAACATTTATAGTTGATTTAAAACTAAACAATATTATCTAAAATTTTGTAATAGTCTATGCATTTTGGTCACCATTTAATGTTGCAGGTAAAACAAATATGAGCAATATTTCTTTCTATGTATCAATATAATCCTAGATGCATCTTAAATTTGAATCTATTAAGCTAATATATTGATAGAGGTGGGTCGGGCAACCAACATTTCCTGTGCCACCCAAAACTCAAACCCATCCCCTTCTCTGGATCCTCTGACCTCATTGATATTCCCATTTGCACGTCCTTTTGGCCCTTGGGCCCTTAGAGTAACTGCGCCTGGCCTACATGAAACATCACTTTATGTATATCCCTTAATTTGTCTGGTTTGGGGGACTCGCACAAATTCCTCTCCCTCAAATATATTTTCTCCTCTGTTTGTCCCTACATAATTCTATTACAAGAAACAATGACGAATCCACACCGGTTTCTTGAGTACTTTCAAAAAATACTCCTAGAGTGGCATATGGTGGAAGTTGACTCAATGGGTCTATCTGGTGGAATGGCGGATTTATGGGATCCACTTAGAGCATATAAATTTTTCGTAGGTATTTTCCTTTCAAGACGACCTTAGGGAATCATCGTTCATTTACATCTTCTAAATTTATATGCCCCTTATAGGGATCGTACTTCACTTTGTGACAGCTTTGATGCTTCGGATCTACTCAAGATATGCTCTCTTATAGTCGCTGGAGATTTCAATGCTAGAGCATCCTTGGAAGAATGTTGGGGCTCACATTTCAAAAAGGATCCCCTTGGGGATGGACTCCATATGCTTTTCAGTTACAACAACCTCATGGACATTCCACCCTACCCATTGTGCCCACATGGCATAATGGCCAAGCTGGCCCCTAACATATTGGAAAGGGACTTGACTGATTTTTGGTCCATGAAAACCTTGTAAAGATATTGGGTTTCCTCCATTCTGACGTATTTAAGATATATGTCTCTGATCATATGCCCATATTGTTAATTTGGAAGTGGGAGGAGTTGTGTTTGTGTATGCACTTGAAATTTAACAAAAATTGGCTCAAGGACGAATATTTTAACACATTGGTTAAATCCTTCTGGCCAACCTCACACAAGGAAACAAATATTTCACCCATGCATGCCATACATGGGAAACTTCAGGCCTTAAAATTGGAGGATCAAAAATGGGAGCGAATTAAGAAAAGAACCATGATAAAGGACTTACCTGACATAAAGGAGGAATTGGAGAGACTCGGTAAGATCCTGGATAATGGAAACACCTCCCCAGATCTCATTAACAATATAAAGGTTATGGAGGGAAAAAGGAGAAAGATCCAGCACATACAGGAGGTCACCCAACACTACAACAGCGGAGCACTGTCTCTTAAACAAGGGGAGAAGAGCACAAAAAAATTTCATAGATATGCAAACTACACGAGTAACGTCAATTCGATTTGGCACAGTAGAGACTCCAATGGAAACATGGCACAGTATACTTCTAATATCCAGTAAGAAGTTGTTTCTTTCTTTGAAACCTTATACAGGGTGCAAGGGGGTACTCAAATAGAGGACCAGATTTGGGGTTTGGACTCCTATCCCACCATGTTCGATTAGGCTAAAAACCAGAAATTATACAAGCCCATTGATTTTGAGGAGATACATAACATACTAAAATATTTGCAAAAGATAAATGCCCTTAGCGAGACGGGTGGACTGATGAATTCTTCAGACATTTCTTTGATCTAGTTGGGTCATGTTTACTTCTAACGGCTAAAGAGTCTGGGATTCGGGGACATATCTCGGGGGCTATCAACTCCACATTCATTTATCTAATATTTAAAAACCATTTACATAATTTGAAAAACATTGAAAATAAATTTTTAAAAATGAAATGTAATTTTTTAGTCAAAATCATTTGGAAAATGTCTTAAAATGTCTAAGTTCATGGTTGTCGCTTCGAATATCAATTTACCATCAACAAAACCTTGACCAAATATGATTTCTCTATCGTTATTTTTAATTTATCTCATTTATCCCACCTTTTCATTCCATGCTTGCCAAAGGGTCTAGGCCAAGGGATGATTGATTAGAAAAAGTTTACAGCTCGACATCATCAACTTGTTGCTCCTATGAGTGTGTGTTTTATTGGTCAACATCCACTGGATCTGAGAGAAACATGAGATCCACAATAGGAAAATAGCATGAATCCCAAATTGGATTGACTTTCATGGCCAAAGCTACTTTGATCCAAACCTACAAATAAGGTTTGGATTCCATGTGGGACAAATATGAGGTGGCATAGAACAAAT
>APFE030963185.1:5851-16896 GCA_000404065.3 Pinus taeda | reverse complement strand
AGAACTTACCAGCTGAAGATTCCACATGGGAGGACAATAATTTTATACAGAAGCATCAAGAACTACTCAAGCATTGAGGACAACGCTTTTTGAAGGAGAAGGGCATGTTAGGCCCCTATACTACTAGTGTAACCCCTTATTGTTATTAATACAAACCACTTTTTATATTGATGTACCCATGTAGTGCCCATATTGTTACTATTGTGCCCCATAGAAGCCCACTATTGTTATTATTGTGCCCTTACATTATTATTGTTATTTCGGCTCTCATTATGTTATGACCCCTTAGACCCCTATATATAGAAATGAGGTCTTTTCATTTGTATCATCCAAGAATTGCTCATTTATGTAATGTAAAGGAGGTTGCCCCCTCGAAGAGGCTGAATTCTAAGGCGTTGATCTATCTTTTCTATCTTTTCTTGAGCTGGTTTCATAACAGTCTTCAACTTATCTTTAATGAATTATTTCATTGGTTCCATTGTAATCTCTAACCTAGCATGTTGATTGAATAATTGCTTTTTGATCTCCATCGCTTCTTCTTGTAACTAAGTTGTTAACACAGACTTCTCATCATCTACACTAACAAGCCAACTAGCCATTTACTAATTTCTTCTGTAGTAAAATCAGTTATATCATCGAATTGTTTTTCCATTCACTGTTTTATCTTTTCCAATTCCAATGTTACTGTATCTTTTGTAATCGATTCAAAATTTCGTATGATGCGTGGGTCGTCTAGATCTTGAAAAATTTGCATCACCTCTAGAAACACATCACTTCTCCTATTCTTTATGCTCTCATATTCAGAAATAATGTTTTCGAGTGTACTAATTCTTCTGGACCATCCAACTTTGATTTACCTCATTTAGATAGCATTTGACATTTCTTTATTTTCCTTGTTTGGATCAGACAACAATTCAAGCCTTTAACTAAAAGCAAGTAAGTCATTGTTAAAGAAACAATTGTCTTCGTTAATATTACTTCTCATCAAATTGAGAAATGAGTTGATTTCTTATGCTAACCATAGCAGATCAGAAGTCATCTGCCATGCGTTTTCAATGGTTTCTAACCTTTGGCATATATTAGTGACAATATGGCATTTGACTGCGTTAACCAGCTGTAGAGGTCTAATAGATTCATGAGATGTGCCAACAGTGGGAATTGTAGATTGCACAATCTGCATTGTGACCAAAGTCATAAACAAAAGATCGATATTTAAAGCATTTTCCAGCTCTTCTATTGTTTCTTTGAGTACCAGGTTCTTTGCTTTCTGTTTCTCAATAGACACTGCAAGCACATTCATGGTAGCTTCATGGAATCTGATAACATTCGTCGATGCAATTCTAGACATATGAACATTTGTTTTTGATTTATCAATAAATTTTTTATTATGCATCCTTATTTTTTTAATTTTCAATATTTTACTATCTCTGTTATAGTTTGCATCTTGAAAAGTGGCAAACTGATCATCAAAAATAGAAAATTCTTTGGCAATTTGCTCCATTATTTTCTGATCTTCATTCAAAGGAGTACTAACCCAACAAGGTAGCAAAGTTTCAATTTCCACGTTGATAACTTCTTGACTGCTTCTTGTTTCCAGGGGAATTTTGCATTTTTCCAATTTATTCACGTGCATTTTCTCTGGAATAAACATTCGACGAGGCTCCTTGTCATCTTCGCTAGCTTATTGTTGACCATGAATCAACATTGCAGGTTCAATATCTTTTCATTTTCTTTCACTCAAAGATGAAGCTAAAGTAGTTTCGAATATGCAAACTGAAGATTAGGCATGTTTTCTGCTTCTTTGTTTGCTCTTTGTTTCAGTGATTTTTCTTGCTTCTTCAACAATTTATCTAGTAGTCATTGCGGCTTCTTGATTATTACTAGGAGCACTATGACTCTTTTTCACTTTCATTTGAAACTCTTGTCAATAAGCTCTCTCATTTGATGGCACCTAGATGTGTGATAAATAGGCCTTTAGGTTCAATGTCTCACCAACATTCAACTTCTTATAAATTAAAACAATGCAAAGACTTCACAAGCTCTTCCATTCTTCATAGTTACCCGTCCAATGGTAAATGGCAAAGAAATAAACTGTTTTTTTAATGTTCAAATTTACCTTTCCATTCGTAGTATTTCCTGCAAACTTTGGCAACAAAATACTTGTCCATAACAATTCTTGGAAGCAATAATGGTTTACCTCAAAACCCATAAACTCAGATAACCATATTATTTCCTCTTTCTTCATGTATCCCTTTTCCCCAGAGGAAAACTTGTTCTTTGCCAGATATTCGATGGGGCTCTCATCCAATTACTATGCAAATAATTTGCTTTACAAAAAAATCTTGAACTAGACAAAAATTTGAAATACCTTTCCGCCTCCACAACATGGGATAACATAATTGCATTAGTTGTTCATTAAAATTGAAATTAGGGTTATGTGGAAAGTTATCAAATGCATGACTTGACATGAGGGCTATTATCGATATTCCATCATGAAGAATGTATCACTTTTGAACAAATTCACTAATTGAAAGGACAATATATTTGAAATAAGATAAACTCAAACAAATACACAATTTTTTTTATATGAATAATGGAGCACATAAAGAACAGATTTTGGGACACTGGTTGTAGTTTCTTGGCACATTAAACATACACATAGTGAACAAAACTCTCTAAATGATTCTCTAAACAAAATAATATCTATAGAGGAAAGATTAGAAGGAACCTCTGAAGGTGGAAAAATTAACTTTTGTATGGTTTTCAAGCCACGTGCCTATACTCTAATAAATTATTTCCTTTTGACAAATCTAAGCACATATCTAGAATTGGTAGCTCCAACATGCATTTGAATGTCTTCGAAGTCAAATAAATATGAGTATCTTTGGCTAGTAGCCTAATTGTTTTTTTGTTAAATCAAATTTCTTTGCACATAAATAAATGATTTCTCTGAAATCAAATACTTCTGGAACACATGCAACATTTGCTAATCTAGTAGACCAAATCTTATCATTATTCTTCTCCTCCACAAAAAAATTTACATATCACTGATACACAATCGACTGCTAAAAGGTATGATCGATGAACACAAATGAGTTAATAATATCTATGCAAATAGCTTCTTTCCTTCCCCTCTTAGCCATTTATGTTATGTACTTTTAAAATATTATGTCAACCAAAAACGTTTTCAATGCACTTTAGGTATATATTATCGATACGCTAAAAAACCACCACCTAATACTATTTTTCATGTGAATTCTCTTCTACATGACACTTTCAATAAATATCAATTCAGTATAACAAAGTTTGCATTTACAAGAAATAGTATAAATAATTCACATTGTCTAAACATGCCACAATTTTGGTTAGAAAATAGTGGAATTTCCGACACGATTTTTAGAAAAATGGGCAATTTTTTTTGGAAAATCGGATTACAGTTATTAAGCTTCAGGATTTTTCGTATTAGAGCAATTGTTGATAGTACTAAATTTTCTGCTTTTTCCGTTTTCGCTATATGTTACTATTCTATGCGTGAAATCTGTTTGACCGAACATTTTGAATAAAATGGCAATTCAAAAACAACAAAGCAGACATTACCGAGAAATAGTGGAAATAGTTTAAAAACAAATCTCGAAATTCGGAAAGCAATTATTCCATGAGAAAACAAATTAAATGTGGATATTTTCTAATAATGACAACTAGCACACAGGCTGTCAACAATCACATCCACTATTATATCTATGTCAGTTTAGAGGTAATAGAATTTACGTTTCCAATTACCTGTTGATCCGTCCATTTTAAAAAAGGATACCAAACTGTTAATGTCATTATGTCATGTATGAAAATAAGGAAACCGCACTTCGCACAATGAAAGTTTTTTTTTGTTGTTCTTCTTCTTTCTTCTGATTCTACATAACGTGATTTTGTAATTCCACGTCTTTTCCATTTGCAGCACGTGCCTCCCGCACTAATTACAATCACCAGTAAATCTTTAGGCACACCTTGGAACAAACATAAGCTTTTTTACATAATGAAACTCTCCATACAATTCTAGTTCTCAACATACTAGGTCAAAGCTTTGTTGCATAATAATATTATTTATTGTTTTTTGCAATTGATAAATTTTATTATTAAATAATGTTATTTAATTTAGTTTTCTGATATTTAGGTTTATTGTTGTTTAATAAAAGCTTTCATTGTGTGGAAGTTTCTTCGTGTGCACAATGTAAGCTTTATTATGAGCTTTGGGCAAGAAAACCTCTACACAATGAAACAAGTTTCTATATATAACATGAGTTATATAAATACTTACTTCTATAGATGCATTTGTTATATGCATAACCTCTGCACATGCACAATGACCTCTACATAGCTTTGTCTGTACAGATGCTTCCATACTCAATAATGCTTTACAAGTAGTCATTTACAATTATCTACTGCAACTTTTATGATTTTTAGGTTTACAATTGTTTAATAAAAACTTTGATTGGGTGGAAGTAGCTTCTTGCACACAATATAAGCTTTAATATGAGCTTCAAACAAAACGAGCTCCACACAATAAAAAAAGTTTCTATATCTAGTAGGACTTATTTAAATACTTATTTTCTTTAAGAAAACAAACTGTATGTGTCTATAACCAAATTAATTACAAACACTGGCTTACAATTGACTATTGCAAAACGAAATATGGAACTTTTTCACAATGCTTCAAAAAAATAGAACCCATAGTTTAATGTATTATTATTATTATCATATGTTGTTGTGTGAAGCTTTTACTCCCGACAAGACGCTTCCTCTGCACATTGAAAACTCTCATTCTAAGCCCCACATAATGAAAAGTCCGTACAATGAAACACTGATGTGTGCAATTCTTGCTTTTGTACATGCATTCATAAATAAAGGGAATTGGGACAAAATAATCAGGCTTTCTGGTTGAGAAACCTTCAACAATAATCAACATAGTTAGAACAATTGTAATTTTATTCAGATTCAAATGCTAGTCACAAAAAATGCAATAGTTATCTAACCATGGGAAATTTTAAGGATAGAATTTAATCCTAAAGTTTAGAAACCTTGGTGAATCTTATTAGTCCCTAATATGAAATTTGTAAAATGTTTGACGATATTTGTATAAAAATATTTATATCTATCTTATTATATTAGTTTATATCATTTTTCACCTTTTTTAAGTAAAATATTTTTTTGCTATAAATTTTTTGACGAACCATTTTAGAAAAACGGAAATTGTGCGAATATTTTTTTGGAAAAAGCATTGGAAAATTAGCCCCACTTACGAATACTAGCCCCTAAAATAGAATCAAAACATTCATTTCCATTGTAAACAAAATTGGAACACACTAAAGAGTTTTTGTGCTTCACAAGCCTTGAATAATGACAAACATAGTTACAACAACAACAATTGTATTTAGATTCAAATCCTAATCACTAGCTATCATTCAAATAAATATCACAAATGCAATAGATATCTCTAAACCAAAACTCATGCTAAATGTTTATTTTCATTGCGAACAATATTAATACCATTACATAGAATATAAAATCTCAAAAGTATAGTCTTGTGAACTTATGTTCAATCAATGATATTGGGAAATGCTAAAGAATCCACAATAATACAAATTCACATATAAAACATTATCTAAGAATTATTGATGTAAATGGTAAAAAGTTTCAGTGTTAGACGAGAGTAAATAAAAATCCATTTTAATTATCATTCATTACAAAACATTAGCTAATATATAAAATCTCAAAGCAAATACTGGAAAACAATTGTTCAGTTACCATTTTCTATATAATGTTCGAGAACCCAGGTCCATACAACATCCCATGTGAAAGGTTATCTCAGAATTGCTTACTTAATTGGTAAACATATTGACATATAGAAAATATAGTAATCAAAATTCAAATAATCTATGATTATAGAGCCATGGTCCAAAAAATAGCCTTTGTTTCATATAAAATACTAATACCTCAGTCGCAAAACTAAATGCATTCGTCCCAATGGAGATTGCGATTGGGATCCCATCGACCATAATCTCTAAAAGTCATATGCAACAAATAACAAGGAACTACATTCAAGAATTAGACTATTCCATCATAATGCACACAAAAAATTTCAATAGTAAAATTCTTTGAAGACAAACAAATGTTCCAATGTATTAAAACACTTACATTATGCAAAAGCACAACACCATATTGTTTAGCCCTACTCTCTCTCTTAGAATCATGCTTTTTGCAATGAATTCCTTCACTTTAACTTCAATGAGTTCTTTCATCAAAGTGACAATAATGTCTTTCCTAACATGTTCATTTAATATATCCTCAATTTCTCTAACTTCTTCTTGCAATTGCAAAACCTAGACAAAGTACTCTATGCTAACACTAACAAAAATAATTAGCCATTTGCTAATTTCCTCTACAGTAAAATTGATTATATCATTGCACTCCGTTGCCTATGATTGTTTCATCTTCTCCAAATAAACCTTCAACTTGTCTTTCACAATTAATCCAAACTCATACCTAATGCATAGACCGCTTAAATCCTAAACAATCGCTACCGCCTTGAGATACACATCCGCTCTTCGATTTTCTATGTCTCCACACTCAGAAATAATGTCCTGCAATGTTATGATTTTCTCAAACCATGCAACATTGATTTGCCTCATCCAATGAACATTAGGCAACCTTTATTTATCTTTTTCTAGTTGGGACGGTAAATCAAGGTTTCGACCAAAAGTTAATAGGTAATTTCTACAAATTCCCTATCTCCCTTCGGCTCACTTTTGACCAACTCAATAGAAGACTTAGTTCTATTCTTTAAATGTTGTAGATCAAAAGCAACTTGCGATGCAGATTCAATAATCCGTAGTCTTTTGGATATATTAATAATGACATATGGTTTCACTAAACTTAGAAGATTGACAAATTTCTCAAATCTATGAGATCTGCTAGGACTAGAAATTACCAATGGCAATATGTGTATCGCTAGTGGAGTCTTCAACAAAGGACCCGTGCTCAAATTATCTTCTATCTCTTTTATTTTTGCCTTCAACTTCAATTTTTTTCTTTTTCTTTTTGTCAACGAACAGAATCCACAATCGCTTCACCACTAGCTTCATGCAATTTCATAAGCCTTGGCATTGCAAATTGAGACAAATCAACGTTCATTTCTACCCAATTAATAACCTATCTATTGGAAAGTTGTACCCTTCCAATATTCAATATCTTATTTCCCATGTCATAATTTTCATCTTGCAATGTGATAGAACGGTTTTCAAAAGTAATGTCCTCTTCAGAAATTTCCTCCATTATTTTCGTATTTTCTTGCAAGCAAGTACTAACCCAATCTAGTAGTACAATGCTATCAACTTCCATGTCCATGACCTCTTCAATGATTCCTATTTGAGGCAGACCCTTGGATCTAGATGATTCTTCAGTGTGTGCTCTTTTTGAAGTTACACTACAAGGAGTTTCTAGTAGTTCTTTTCCCTTTTTTGTTGACAGACGAAGTTGCACTAGTACTGCGTGTGCAATATTGAGATTGTCCCATAAAACTTGTGCCTCTTTTCTTATATCTTTCTCCTGTCCCGATGATCTCCTTTTCAATGATCTCTTCATCATCTACTAGAATTTTTTGATCTTTTGTTGATACACTATGACTTTCCTTGCTCTACTTTCTATTTCTTGGAAACAAGTTTTCGTACCTCATAGACTCAAGGTGTTCCTTGAAAATTCTTCCTCTATCAAAGCCTTTAATAGATCCATCTTAACTTAAGTTAAACACATCTAATTTTTTTGCAAAAACATTAGCATGAGCCGTATTCTTCACAATGACTTTTCCAACAGTAAACTGATTTTTTTATTTTTTTAAATATAGCTAGCCAATGAAGATATTGCCTGCAAACTTCAACAACAAAATACCTATCTACAACAAACATCGGAAAAATTAATGTCATATCTTCAAAACCATAAGTTCGTATAACTATATTGCTTTCTCTTTTTTCATATTCCCCTTTTCCAGATAGGAAAAACTCAACCTATACAGATATTCGAGAAGGCACTTGTCCAGTTACCATGCAATACACTTTCCTTACACACACATCTTGAATTAAACAAAAACTTAAAGAAATTTCGTTACAACTAATTCATTGGAAATGAGAGTTGTTACATCTAATTCATTGGAAATGACATCAACTTAATAAAAAATACAATTATTTTTGTATGTCCCATAAATCACATAGAAAATGCATTTTAGAACATTTGTTGTACTTTCTAGCCTTAGTACATGGGAAAGAGCCAACAAAAATCCCTAAACGGTTGCCTAAACAAAGAAATATCTACAAGAGAAAGATTAGAAGGAACCTCAGAAGTTGGGGAAATGATTTCTCACACAATGTCAATCCCACCTCCTTCTAGCTTCAAGAAATTATTCACAATGGAAAATTCTAAACACTTGTTTGGTTTTGATAACTTGAACAACCATCTGAATGCATTGGGATTCAAAGGAACCTTTGTCACTCCTGGCTTAATTATCCTCTTTGTTAAATCAAATTTTTTTCACATAGATAAACAATTTCTCTGAAATCAAAGACCTTTGGAACACACACAACATTTGCTAATATGGTACTCCAAATCTTATTGCTTGTTTTCTTTTTCATTGACAGATTCACATATTGCTCATACGTTCTCAACTAGCCAAATTTATCATCAATGTGAGCAAGTAAGTTAATCGTATTACTACAAATAACTTCTTTCCTTCACCTGCTACCCACTTCATTTTGTAGTAAAAAAACACTCTGTCAATGAACAACGTATTCAAATCTTGTTTCACTTTACAATTCTCCGTTTTCTTCATAAATGTTGGTTGTTACTATTACACATGTGAAAAAATTGGTACACATGACACTTTGAATAAATAACAATTAAAGATACCAAAGCCAACTTTTACAAAGAGTAATAAGAAAAAATTCTGAAATTCTTAAAGCATCCTATCCATTTACTTCACACTTTTCTCCTACTTCAAGATCATTGCTATATGTGTCATAAGAAATAGAAACTTGATATACAATAAAATACATTGTCTACTAAGGCGACATATTCACCCACATGACCAAAAATCATCGCAATCTGTTTTTTTCAATAAAAAAATGGAAGCATGAGTATTTGAACCAGGTTTTGTGATAGTGGAAATGGATTCAACATCATCAAAAAACCCATTGGAAAATTTTCCCATACCGCTAAAAATCAGCACAATCCAACATTTTTTTTTTGGTTTTCCAATAAAAATCCCACAACACGAGTGTTTGAATCATGTTTTTTGATCGTGGAAATGAATCTAGTATCATCAAAACCCTGATCAACACCCAAGATCATGAAAGTTGACTGTTGTAACCTCGAGTTACAAAAAATTCCGCCATATTTTATCACGAGCAAGCTAGAATTTCCATTGTTTTTATGATCAAATTTGAGGACTCGTAAAACTATAAATAATAGAATCAAATATTAAAGTACACAAAGACATTCACAAATAAATATTACGCTAACATGTATTCAACTACCTTCTACTATGAATTGACTTGACAGTTGGTGCCCACTACTTTGTAAAACTAAATCAAATTAGATCTATGAATGACTTGACACACTTATTCCTCGCAAAATTTGACACGCAGTTTCGATAAAATGGGAACCTTATTCCACACAAACAAATTTAATTTTAAGCTCTTTGATTTTTGCAGACACGAAAATAATTTAATTACTGAAAACAAAAACTTTAATTCATAATGTAAGAGGCACAATTGCAAAAAGCAAATTGTAAACTAGAAATAACAATTTTTTTGTCGATTAAATACTTATTGCTATTATGCAATATTAGATTAAATGTCTTTTTAATGGATGCCAACAAGTACTGCTTTGCGATAGAATATACATGCAGAACAAATATGAGAAACATTAATACCTTCTGCGTGTTGATATATTGAATAAATACGTGCACACCTATGTACTCGATAAATTGAATGCTGAAAAAAATAATATTTACTTGCACACGTGTTTTATGTTAATAAGAGAACAAACATAAGAACGATTAAAAATTTGGATGAAAAAAAATTCCATTTAACATTAATATTCATTCGAAATAAAAAACTGACGACTTTGACTAAACTACATAAGCTAAGGAATGAAAACTAACACTATGTGTCACGCGGAATGAGTCGAGGTTGCGGACAAGATCGACCTTCCTAGTATCTAACGATCTCTAGTGACAAACAAACCAATCAAAAACTATCTTTCTCTAAATATACAATTAAAAACAAAGGCAAACAAGTGTTTTAGGCCTACCTTGGGTCCAATGCAAGTTTGTGGAAGCCTCTCTCCCTCGCTCCAAATGAGCTTCCTTGAAGTGTAAGTCTGCAAACACAAACAAGCAAACAAATTAAATAGCACCTGAAAAGCCAATATCATAAAGCATATTCATCATAATGGTCAAGGAGATTATGAAACAAACCACATAGGACAATTTGTTGAGAAAAATGAATCTGATTGTATTAATTCAAAATGAAGAAGAACTTTACAACCTGTGCCTTGATGCTGTACAAGCTCCTCCCAGGGTCCGACAAGAAGTCTCCTCTACTTTGACAAGTTTCACTCACTTCCCAATGAAAACAAAAGGTATGTGATCTCTCCTCTCAAGTTTAACTAGGAAGTCCCAATTCCATCAGCATTTACCCTCAAAATGTTCAGCTTCTAACCCCCCCAGCAACTGACCCAATGCCTTAATTTATAGTGCAATGGAGGGAAGTTACTAGGTCCTCCTTCAAAGGGATAAAGCCCTCCTTCAAAGGGATAGCTCCTCCTATCAAGGAATTAGCTCCTTCTCTTTTGGGATGCATGAACCACCTTGGAGCGAACAATCCACGTCAAAATCCTTCTAGAAACATCTAGAATTAACCCAAAAGTGAGTTTTTAGGATAAACTTGCACCTTTCTGACTTTTACAGGGGTACGCACCCACCCCTTTACAGACAGAGCGTG
>APFE030963174.1:0-39332 GCA_000404065.3 Pinus taeda | reverse complement strand
GTTGGGTGCGAAGGGAATTGGAGCTACCTAAGCATGGGTTGTGTACCTCATGATTGCCTAGGATGACTCCATAACCCAAGAAGAGAACCCCAAATCCCTCCTGCATGAAGATAACAATTATGGGGAAAGGTTATTAGTTTTGAAAGTCGAGGAAACAAAGTATTGCAACAATTAGAGAGGAAAAGCCTTAAATGTGTAAACCTTGAATGGATATTAACATGAAGACCTAAGCTTGGAAAATATATTTTAGGTCTAGGCTTGATTAACTATAGCTAAGGGAACCAACGAGATATCTCTCCACCCGAATCAAGTCACAAAGAATAACTCTACTATTTGGATGTATATATCCATGTGAAGCACTAAAAGGAGGGGATATCATCAAGGAAAATTTAGGAAGTGGTGAAGGAGTATCCTTTTAAGCTATGTAGGCATCAATCACCATACTTGTTGTGTATTATGTAACACTCCCTATCATACCCTTAAATCTTCTCAGGCCATGGGAGGTGTTACTTCATAATTAAACCATTTCCATGGTTCGTTATGAATATAGGGTTACAAAAATCCTATTTCTTCAAGGCTTGAAGAATTAAATTCTGATCTTAAAATCATGTTCAACTCATTAAGATATTTCTGATGATATAAATTTAATCTAAATCTGACTCCCAGATTAAAATTTATGCATATTTGAAGTTTGAGCAATCAATTAAGCCACATCAACATTGAAATTCCTTGTGGCATCCACATCATCGCAATACTACCACATGGCATCCATTTTTAGCCCTTATGAAACTACTGCATCAACATATTATGAACCCACATCATTGTGGGACCTTACGTGGCATGCACATGGCCCTTCCAGGGTGAACCCTTGAGTTTGTAGGGTTTCCCCATTATATGCCTTTGGGTCCGAAGTCTTGAGTTTTAGTGATGTCATAGACCACATCACATTGATTGTTGCCCCACTGCTTCTTTTCCATCATATGTCCAACATAACTTTCTTGATAGTGGATTATGGGTAGTGATTAGGGTTTTGCATTGGAACCGCAGCTAAGTTGGCTTGGATCTTTAACAACACACTCATATCACATGCGAAAACACACAATAATGGGCGGTAGGTAGTGACATGGTTCCATATTGGAATCATAACTTCATTCCCATCATTTCACCCAATGTAAAGTCATCCATAACGTTAGTAGTGAGTAGTGTTCCATGCTTGTTCTCTGTCAATCCAGTGGCCTGACGGCTAACATCCCATTGGGGCCCTAACTAACCCATGCTATCTCAAGTTAGGTTTGCTTCCATGATCTTCTTGTGCACATACATTAAGCCTCATTCAAGTCTGACATGCCAACATGAACACCAAATAAACGGGGGGAGTTCATGGAATAATAAGGGGTGACTTCCCTATGCTTGACGTTCTAAGTTATGTGATCCAAGGGTCTAAAGACTTGGACCCAACATTTGTGCAAAGATTGTTAACTAGGGTAGGGGCCTAAAACACATTAGTTTTATAAATAAAGAGGGAAAGTAGTCCAAACACCAAATTCACATAGGTTCTCAAATTTGCAAAAGGATATATGACCAAAATACGCTCACACACGTTCTCATTTCAATGCCAGTAAATTTGCACTCCATTTAGTAAACAACATAAAGCTTCTAAGCAATAAAACTATTACATGCCCTCAGTCACAAAATTCAAATCAGTGAGTGTAAAGAGATAATAATCACCTCAACCATGAACATGATAGTTGATAATATAGTCCAAACATTTACTAAATTCATAAACATACTAGATATCTTACCAATCATGAGAATAACAACGAATTTTACAGTTCAAGAATTCACTTACATTCATAAACACACAAGAGCTAGAGTTAGTCATCAATTTAACAAGGAACATCACAACCCATAATTCAAATATACATAAGTAATTATAGTTATATGTGAGTTTCAAATTTCTTGGAAACTAAAGGAGGGACTTCAACTCTCCACCCAACTATAGGATAGCTACATTGCAATCTTTCTTATAGCTGACCACCCTTGAGCCAAATTTAAAGTTTGAGGAGTTAATTTCTCAAGGGAATTTCACACTAATATAAAGTCAACCAAACAAGAGAGGGAGTGCACTATCCAGGTGATTTATCAACTTCTTCACACAGTAAGCACCACATTTTCTAACCAAGAAAGAGAGGGAGTGCACTATCTAGTTTATTTACCAGTTGCCTCACATAGTAAGCACCACAATGACGCTTCTACCTCCCTAAAAATAGGGATTAATCGAAGGCTCAATGAATTTTTTTAAGTTCCAAGAGAATGATGTCATTGTAAGTGTGGTTTATCAGCTAGGTTTTCAGGAAAAGCACCAAAGGAGTCTAGAGCCCATAATCCAAGTGGTTCATTAACTTACTTGGCAAGAACTTAGGTGGTTTATCAACCTCCAAGGTACGCACTTAGTGGTTTATCAACCTAGTTCAGAAAGCACATGAGTGTATTAGCCCGCCAAGTGATTTATCAACCTGCAAGTAATCATCCTACTGGTTTATTAGCCCATTCAACAAGATTTAAGTGGTTTATTATCTTACTCAACAAGCACTAAGTGAGTCAATGTCTCCACTAAGTCTTCACTGAACAATCCAATACCATCATACAACCATTGGACAGACCAAAATTACAGGGAATGACATCCAAATACAAAGAATTGACTCATAGTCTTTTTTTCTTCTCTTCTGTTATTTTTTTCTTTATACTACACTTCCTTGTCACTCTTCTATGTGCTATAATTCCTCCCACATGTTCTTATGTTCTCATTGTTTTTTTCTCTTCCTTCTTCGCTACCTATTCCCCTATATCTTCTCTTGTGTGTTGTATTTTATCCCAACACATCCTACAAAAAAGGAAGATACATGGGCCTCATCCTTCCCTTTAGATAGCCAATACACAATTTCAATTCCTAATCAGAAGACCATTAATTATTTAGGGATATAGATGGGGAAAAATAAATGAACTAGGTGTAGTTTTGGGTATTCACTTGCACAAGAAACTCCTTCTCCCCAGATCTATGAGTATGTGTCCACTCCTCTAGCTCAACCATATTATATTTTTACATATTATTTATATCCATAAATTCACACTGATATTTACATGAGGGGTAGAAAAGGACTATTACAAACCCCACCCCCTTAAAGGAACACCATCCTTAGTGTTTTATATACAAAACACAAGATACAATTGTGAGATTTATATATACACAAATCTTTACATTCATTTACATAGTAAACAAAAATGGGTAAGCTACCTTCATCTGATCATCCATTTCCCAAGTAGCTTCCATTGGTCCAAAGTTCTTACAATGCACCTTGACTTATTCTATTAATTGATTCTAGAGCGTGATCTGCCTATGGTCTAGAATGCATTGTGATTCTAGTTGGAATTCTCTCTTAGATTCCACCTATATCACAAACTAATATACAAAATGATTAGCATCATGCACATATATTTTGAGAAAATAAATGTGGAAAACATAATGTGATTTCACTATGGGTGGCAAGGCTAATCTATAAGCCACTAACCCCACTCTTTCCAAAATATGAAATGGTACACAAAACCTAGGTGCCAACTTGGTACAAGACCCTATTCTCAGTGAATTATTTCTTAGTCGGATTCAGAGATACACCTTCTCTCCCACTTGGAGTTCCTTGTGCATCCTTTGTTGATGCACGCATCTCTTTTTCAATTTCAACATGATAAAAATCACTTCCTTCTCCATTTCCTTCAGCATATTAGGTCCAAGAACCACCCTATTCATTGGATCATTCTTGCTGATGGGTGTGTTACAATTTATGCCATATAAGCCTTAAAATGACTCATCTTCAATGATTTTGATACCCATTATTATATGTAAAGTCTACTAAGGTTAGGAACTCTTCTCACCTCTTTGGCTGATACATGACATACATTCTCAACATGTTTTCTAGGACCCTATTTACTCTTTTTGTTTTTCTATTCGTTTGTGGATGATACATTATGCTAAATTATAACTCTGTTCCAAGACCCGCAAATAATGCTTCGTAAAACTTTGTAGTGAATTTGGCATCCTTATTTGAAATGATCTTCTTAGGTATATCGTGCAATCTATTTTTTTTCGTGAAAATATGAACAACGTCAATTGCATTGTGGGTGGACTTGATAGCTATACAATGAGCTTCCTTGCTAAACTTGTCCACTACCACCATTATAGCATCATGCTATTTATATTTCTTTGGCAGCCTTGTGATGAAATCCATAGAGATGACTTCCCACTTTAACTCAATAATTGGAATCGACTGTAATAATCTCGCTGCATGGGCCTACACTCTGTTTTAACTTGTTGACATTCTAGGCACATGGAAATATAATCAATGAATTCTCTTTTCATTCCTAACCAATAATACATTTTATTCATGGTTATTATCATTTTTTTATAACTAGGATGACATGAATAAGGTCTTTTGTGAAATTAATCCATGATGAGATTCTTCAAGTAACCTATGCAAGGATGTAACAATTTATCCTTGAATTTCAACATACCTTCATGAGTGAGTGAGTAATTATTGCTTGATTATCCTTATCGATCTTGCTACAAGAGTTCTTTCATATGCTGATAATGCTCATCTTTAAGTAGTACCTCTTTGATCCTCTCTTTGATATCAAATTCACAAGTACTTATGGGCACCACATGTACCACTTGCAAACTTCTACTAAGTGCATCTACTACTTTTTTCTCTTTGCCTTTATTCTACATTATTTCAAAATTGAACTCATTGATCAAGGCTAGCCATCCATATTGTCTTGCATTCAACTTGGGATGGTCAGATAAATATCTCAGACCTTCATGATCTGATAGTAAAACAAACTTCCTTTCAAGCAGGTAGTGCCTCCACATTTTCATTGCATGCACTATTACTACAAGATCTAATTCATGAGTGACATAATTCATCTCATGCTCATTTAATTTTCTCAATTCATAATAAACCATGTATCCTTGTTTCCCTAAGACTCCACTAATCTCGTCCTTGCAAGCATATGTGAAAACTACAAAATATTATTTATGGATAAACTATTCTCAATATTTGTGATCACTCTTAATTGTTCAAATTTTTTTGTGCACTCTGATGTCCATTGGAATTGAACTCCTTTCCTTTGTAAGGTTTTGATCAAATTCCTAATCTTTGAAATTTTTTGAAACAACCTTCAGTAATATCTAGCCAACACCATGAAGGATCTAACATTTGTAACATTATAAGGAGTAGGCCACTCCATGATGGTCTTGATTTTCATACTACCACTTCTTCCTCGGAGACAATATGTCCCAAGTACTCAACTTCTGATTCGAGGATATCATATTTGTTGAGCTCGGCATAGAGCTTATGCTCTCTAAAAAATTGTAACAGTGCTCTCAAATGTTCTTGATTCTCCTACTTGGTTTTAGAGTAAACCAAATTATCATCTACGAAGATCGACACAAATGTTTCCAAATGTGGGCTAAGGATGTTGTTCACTAGACAAAAAAATGTGTCTATAGAATTTGTGATCCTAAATGGCATTAGCACAAATTCATAATATCCATACTTGGTTCTAAAAGTTTTCATGTGTACATACTCATCCTTAATTTGAACTTGATGGTAACTATACCTCAAGTTTATTTTTGAGAATACTGCAACTCCTCTCAGTTGATCAACAAGTCATTAATTCTAGGTATAGAATAGTTGTTCTTTATTGTGGATTTATTTAGTTGTCTATAGTCAATGCAAAAATGCAGTGTGCCATCTCTTTTATTCACAAATAGTGTTAGGGCTCCCCAAGGAGACACACTACATTTGATATACCCTTTTCTAGCAGTTCCTTCAATTGCAATTTTAGCTCCACCAACTTTGGCATGCTCACATGATATGGAGCTTTTGACATTGGCATTGATCTTGGCAATAATTTGACCGAGAAATCAATTTCTCTTCTTGGTGGAAATCATGGTGATTCCTCAGGGAATAGATCACTCAAATATCTTAATATTAGATTCTCTTCCATTCTATCTCTTTCATCATCTAATTCGATGCTCCCCCTGACTACATATAAAGTGCATCTCTTTTGGTTTCGTATTTTCATTACAGTGCTGATATCTCCTTGATAATCATATGCTTCTTTATTCCTTGCAAAATCACTTTTTCTCCCTCATCACTGAGACATTCTAATGACTTGTTGTAGCAATCAATCTTTGCCAGTTGTCCTGATAGGTAGTCCATGTTGACTAGCACATCATATCATGAGCCTAATGGTAACATATTTAAATTTAACAACATTGGCATGCCATTGATCACTGCTAAGCATGATTCCACCATATTTGGAACTTGCCTTTTGGTTTCCATTTCTAACTAAACCAACCATGATTTTTCATGGGCTTTATTTTGTAGGGCACACATTTTTGTAATATTTGGAATAACATAACATAAATTAGAGCCTAGGTCAATCAAAATCTAAATAGGTTGGTTAAGGACCATGCCTTCCATCTCGATCACTGAAGCTTGATGATTGGCCTACCTATTGTCTAATTTGACATAGATTCATGGTATCTTCTGGGCCACATCATTCACTTTCTCTACTTCTTGCACATTATATCAAATTGGGTCAGTCTATCGTTTCTTAGGACAATCTTTTCACATATGGTTTCCCCCCACATGTCCAACAATATATGGGTCCTCATATGAACCCCTCGATTCCCTCTCTTACTGGCTTAGAGAAGTAACATGTACTAGCAATAGTAGATTTTTTCTTAGGCTCATCCTTGGTAGGAGTGGTGAACTTCACATCCCCCCCCCCTGGATGATGTCCTAACGATTTCTTTTGTTTTCCCTTAAAGTTAGGCCTACCTCTTTTTTTCCAATCAGCTCAAAATTCAATTTTATGCTTAGATTGTTCATAACAATACTTCACCTTCCATATGGTGTCCTCCATTGTTTTTGTCTCATTGAACTCAATTCTAACCCTATAAGCCTATGAGAACCCATTTAGGTACGTCTCTTTTTTTACTTTCTCATCCCTGATATAAGGTACATATCTTAGCCAAAAATCAATTTTTGTACTCATTAACCACAAGTTTCCCAAATTTTCTCTCATGAAACTCTTTAACCTTGTTGTCACAACGCATTTTATATGGGTAGTACTCATGGAAATATCTCTCAAATATTCTCAAGGATAACTCTTTGTCTCTAATGTCCTTGACATTCCTCCGGTCTTCCCACCAAATATCAACTTTTCCTTTCAAGCTAAAAATGGCTACTCTTGCCTTCATATTCTTAGAGTAGTCATGTACTTTGAAGTATTCTTAATTTCCAATAACCATGCTTCTGCCTTTTTGACCTCTCCATCAAAGATAGGAGGTTTTTCCTTGTTAAATTCCACCATCATTAAGTTTTTCTCATTCCTCCTCTACTAGTGATATCTCTTAGTTGCAACACTATATAGTTGCTCATGACTACAGATTCTTATCTCTGTTGTATTGAGTGGTGTTCCTTCTCTCACTATATCTTCACTTGCCTACCTATGCCTTTTCTTAGATTTGGTACTTATGTTCCATTAGCTTCCAATTCATGCTTTCAAAGTCTAGATGGAATTTGCTTGGATTTGTGTTTTCCTAGGTAGCTAGCACCGAGTTCATGTTGCTTCTAATTGTGCAAGTTTGATGGTATTTGTAATATCACTGCATCTACTTCTACCTGCTTCTCTTGAGATATGGAAATATTTTCGTTTTTAGCATTACAAGTTCTCAAATCAATGCTTAAGCTTCTAGGGGTATCCATCCAATCATGGGAGTCTTCCTCTCCTCTTTCCCAACAAAGTCTTCTTCTTGATAATGCTAGGATTTATCTATGCTATACCACAACATCCTACTACTCACTCCTTTATTTCCCTATTGTTCCTTGGTGTCTTCCTATATGTTGTCATATACACATCTTTTTTAGTTAAATGAAACAAAATAGACCTATTCATCCATCACCTTCACATGTTTGCATTAATCATGTTGATTTGGAACTAACTTAGACATCCAATATCAACTTAGTATACTAGTAAGAAAACAAATTAACATATATGCATTTTATCATGCCAACATTTGCAACAGTTAACACTCTGAAATCAACACACATATGCATTCACAATCAATTATTAGTTTAAATACCATCCTCTATATTTATTAACAAAACTTATAACATTTATCCTTCTAAGCCCATTCAATATGGATACCCAACCTGGGTGCTCTTATATCAGACTATAATTATCCCTCCCATCCCTTTAAACCTTCTTAGTCCATGGGAGGTGTTACTTCATAATTAACCTGACTTCCATTGTCTCTAATGAAGATGAGGTTACAAAAATAATATTTCTTTGAATCTCTTGGAATAAAATTTTGATATTACCATCATGTTTATCTCCCTGAGATCTTTCTAACTATATAAATTTTATCTAAATCTGATTCTTAGATCAAAATTTATGCCTATTAAGCCACGTCAACATTGAACTTCCATGTGGCAACCACATAATCAAAACACTACCATGTGGCATCCATTTGCAGTCCTTTTAGTACCACCATGTCAACATATTATGAACCCACACCATTGTGGGACCTTATGTGGCATGCACGTGGTCCCTCTAGGATGACTCCTTTAATTTATGGAGTTTTCCCCATTACAAGCCTTTGTGTCCAAAGTCTTGAGATTTAGTGGGTCCATAAACCACATCACATTGGTCATTTCCCTGTCAGTGCCCATTCCATCTTATGTCCATCATATAGTGATTAGTGGCAGGTGGTGGGTGGTGATCAGGATTCCATGCTGGAGCCACAAATATGTTTGACTAACCCTCCACCGATGTGCTCATATCACATGCCAAAATACATGGAATTGTGTAATGAGTGGAAATAATGTTCCATCTTGAAAATAAAACCTAACTCCCATCATTTATCCCAATATAAAGTCATCCATTGCACTAGGGCTCATCTCCCCCTAGCATAATATGGGGTCATTTCAAACTCAAGACATTTGGCTTTGATACCAATTGTTGGGATCACAATTGTTGTTACACCAAAACCCGCAGATATTAGTAAATAGATGCATTGCTAGATTTAAAAAAATCCTTGAGAGGTGGTCAATCACATGTCTTGAAACACACGGGGAGTGCTTCGAAGTCCAAGAGTGAGTGGTGTTCCACCTTGCTTCTCTACAAATGTAGTGGCCTGAAGGTTGAGAGCTCGATGGGGCCCTCACTGACCCATGTCAACTCAAGTTGGGTTCACCACCATAGTTTTCTTGCACACATACTTTAATATTTGGTCTGGGCCGACATGCCATCATAAATAAGTAGGGCATTCATGGAAAAATAAGGGGTGATTTCCCTACACCCAAATTTTTGAGTTTTGTGGTCCAAGGGTCTAAAGCCTTAGATCCCAAAATTTGTGCAAACATTTTTAACCAGGGTAGGGGCCTAAAAATATATTATTTTCATAGCTAAAGAGGGAAAGTTGTCTAAACACCAATTTCACATAGTTATCACAGTTGTGCAGGGAGATATGACTAACATACACTCATAGATTTTGATTTCAATACTGGTAGATTTTCACTCCATTTAATAAAAAACATAGACCTTCTAGGCAATCAAACTATTACATTCCCTTTTCCATAATAATCAAATGAGTGAGCATAAAGACATAGTTATCACCTAAACCATGGACATGATATTGGATAGTACATTCTAGAAATTTACTAAATTCATAGACATACCAAATGTCTCCGTAATCATGAGCATAATAGCAAACTTCATAGTTCATGCATTCACTTACATTCATAAACACACAAGAGCTAGAGCCAATCATAAATTTAGTAAGGAATATCATAGTCCATAATTAAATATATATAAACAATTATACTTATTTGTGAGTTTGAAACTAGTTGGCAATTGAAGGAGGGACTTTAGCTCTCCACCTAACCATAGGCGAACTACATTGCAATCTCTCTTGCAGTTGACCACCCTTGAGCCAAATTTAGAGTAAGAGGGGTTAATTTCTCGAGAGAATTTGAAACGAATATCAAGTACACTAGAAAAGAAAGGGAGTGCACTATCTAGGTGGTTTACTAATTGCCTCAGGAAGTAAGCACCATAGCAACTCCTATGCCTCTCTAAAGTCAATCACAAGGATTCTTCCAAGGATCAGTGAATTTATACTTAGTTCTGGGAGAATGATCTCACTCTAAGGGTTGTTTATCAGCTGGATTTTCAAGGCAAACATTGCAATAGCATGAAGGCCACTATCCATGTGGTTTATAAACTTAATTGGTAAGAAATCAAGTGGTTTATATATTAGAATAATGATCACACTATGAAGGGGAGGGGGGATCAATGCAATGGTAGCCAATTTAACCAATTTAAATAAATTTTCAATTGATCATAACTCTAAAGATAATAGTGCATCGATAAACATAATCATCACATCAACACATGAAAAAACCAGATGTACATGGAAACCCTTGTAGGAGGAAAACACAAATATTTTATCTTCTTCAAATTTTAGTTACATCAATTTATAGGCACCAACCTATTTGAGGTACCAACCCCCAAGATAAATTTGCAAGCACCAACTTGCTGGAGACACCAACCCCCAAAATAGTTTCGTAGCCACTGAACCCCAAAGATGAGTGCGCACCCACTTGTTATAGGCTACAACTTGATAGAGGAACCAACTTTAGAAATTTTCAAGCACTGAATTGCTGTAGGCTTCAACCTGATTGAGGGACCAACCTCCTTCACTAAAACATAGTGCACCACTTTTCACAATATTTAAAATTCGATCCACACTCATTTCAATTCAAATTGTTCTTCAAGCATCTTCTCCTTCTCTTATACCTATTCATAAGTCCCAAAACATTCTGACAAAAATAGAATAACCCTTTTTCCCTAAAAAATCTATCATCATAAATTTTCATGTCCCCTTCCAAATCACAAGAAAATTCTAGCCAAATCCCCCTTTTAAAAAATCAAATTGGCCCTCAAAATAACCCATAAAAAATTATAAAATTTAAGTAGTATACAAAATTCACCTTTTCGATTCGCTGCCTAAAAATGCACCTTTTTTTATGCATGTTCGACGTAATGCACTTTTCTAGTTTGATAAATGGTTTGATAGAATGCACTTTCAAGGTGAGAAATATTTCGGTGATCCTAACTAAACTCAAACCCGTGACCTCCAGTGAAGCAATCAGACATAATATTGAATTAGCTACCATGTGAACTTTTATGGCAGTCATCAAGAATATTTTTATGGAAACCATAGACCCAAATCATTCATATAGACTAGATCAAATGACTTCATGCCTAATTAATAGGCACACACCACATTGTGTGATAGAATAAAAAATGTGTTCCTTTGGGATTAACCACAAAACCAAGAGAAACACACACACACACACACACACACACACACACACACACACACATATATAATGTTTGTGTATATATATGTTAGATCAGACTCAAAATCATGACATAACCAATAATGCCTTCAGGCCTAACCTTAGAGCCACACCATGCTATATATATCACAAGCCAAGAGAAACTCTCTCTCTCTCTCTATATATATATTTATTGTAGACTAGACAAAACATAAAAACAATTTCAAGATTTGACCAAGAGAAAACATCATATGTTTATATATGTTGCAAACCAGAAAGAAATTAAAATGTATTTAGGCTTTAACCAAGAGCAACACTTTATGTAAATATGTGTCAAAACTGATACATAATTGAAACTCCTTCATGCTTTAGCCAAGAGAAACGTTATATTTATTTTGAACCAATACACCTTCAGGCTTAACTGTGACCCAAGAGCCATTGTATTATATATATGTGTGTGTGTGGTGTGTGTTAGATAAACTGAATCAATATGCCTTCAGGCTTGTCCACATGCCACACCATCAAACATGCCTTTGGATTTATCAACATGCCACGACATTTATAACAAAAATTCCTATAGGGAAATGTCATTCAATTGATAAACAACACACCTTTGAGATTATACAACGTTGCACCATAATTAAAAATAATTTAAGCTTATCCACATAATATGTATGTCTCAAAATTAAACGATGGATGCCCTATTTATATCACATGACACACACACATATGTGTATGTGTGTGTGTGTGCTTTCCCTCAGGTCACATTGGGGCCAACATCAATTTGAGTCATGAGACAACATAAATTTGAATTTGAGCTAGTGTAGAACCTTCCATGTGACCTAGTTTGGCACTTAGACCGTGACCATATTATCCCCTGGGGCTTGCCCAATTCTCCATATTACCTTTCCATGTGACCCTGTCCTTAGGGGTACATGGTGAATTTGATGTTTATGTGAAAATGGCATTATCATACCACATGGAACTCTCTGAGTGTTGCCACATGTCACCCAAATTTGGCCATTTTTTACTCAAAACTATTGATTGGACGTGCCATGTGGCACTTTATAGTGTTGCCACATCATCTATTGTATTTCCGCATCATTGTTTTATATCCATGTCATCATCTACATGTACCTACACTACCACTTGTCACTAATACTATGTTTCCATATCATCATTCACCTATGTCATCAGTCCATGTGTCTTGCCACTGAAGGGTCATGTGTCATCTAGTTGAAAGACCACATGGCACCTTCCACATGTCACTTTTTTATTGGTCCAACATGGGAGAGGTCAGAAAATATGGGGGTGTGACCTCTGTTAAACCTTGCACAAGTTAGCACTCCATCCACTGTTCATGAAATACATAAACACAAGATCTTCCCTGAGATGCACAATGTTTAAGCTTGTAAAATATTGCACATGTTTGCACACCAACTGCCATTTATTGCTCACAAAAACATATATCTACTTTGAAGATGCACGACTATTAGCAATTTGGTGTTTTTCCATGTTTCTTTCAAATTGACTTATCTTCTCATTATGAAGGAGTTTGACCAAGTGTAATATACCATTGGAAAGGTCTCAGAAAGGACTATCCAACCATACCATCTATATACTCATTTCGTCATCATAACTTCAGTAGAACGTGAATAATATGCAAACCATCTCTAACATCATCAATGTGATCTTTCAAGGAATCATACCTCCAAGACATCATACTTCCTTTGAAATTCCCTTTGACATCAATGACAATGGTTGTCCTCAATGACAACATTATGTCCAATAATCTCCCCCTTTGCCATTAATGGTAAACATGACTAGACATTTATAGTGATTAATGACAATGGAATGAAATCCCCCTATCAAGCTACTAGTCCAAAAGATGCTTTCTCTCTCCCTTTGACATCAATGGAAAACGGATCCACTGAAGATGAATTCTTATCTTGGATGTTACTTGAGCTACTGAAATGTGCATACATATGCTAATGTTTTTCTTGATTGGCATATTCAGTTATATTTCTCATAGATCCTATGAATGAATTGACATAACTCTTGATTTCTTCCCCTTTTGGCGTCCTTTAGTGTGATCCGTATTTGAATATATTGTGATCTTCAGCATAACCCATGCCTGCTTTGATGAGGGGAGATATTTTATTTCTAAGAATTGTGTTCAAAATTTTAGTTCCTTTGGCTAACTTCAATTTTTTTTTTCTCTGATTGCTTCCTTGTAGAGACAAATTCCTCTTTAAGTTTTACATATTCCCACATATTTTATTTAAATTTACTCACCATGGCATCCTCATTCCTTTTATATTCTTCTAAATATGTCTTCTAAATAGCAACATCATGATCCCTATTTTCCAATAAATTCTTTTGTCCTTTGTTCATAGTTATGAGTCCCCTTAGCGCTTGTAGAGTAGCTGTGAGCTCATATCAAACATATTTTTGTGACAATATTAATGCCATTTATAGGTCTTATGGTTGAACCATCAACACATCTTCAAATTTTCTCGAATATTCTGATTGAGGCTTTAGACTGATAATAGGTTCCTCTTTTATCTCATATACCGGACTGATAATTTCATATTCAGAGTCTGATACTTTCTTTTGATCATTATCTTCTTCTAGAGAGCCAATAGAAATAATATTCTCATTGTATTTTCTTCCATCCTCATGTTCCATTTTATCATGACTACTTCCTAAAACTATATAAGAAAGATGGTAAGTTCAACATAACAATAACCTACGAGTAGGTTTCATTTCTGCTGCATCTTATTTTCCCACATCACTTTGATTACTCACTTTTATAGATTAGTTTTCAAATAAATAATAGAAACTTATAAAGCATCATGATGACATCCTCTTTATTCTAGTTGGATCTACCTCATTTCTTCCATAATTCTTGCTTCTTCAGTTGAGCCTTGAGAGTAGCATTCTCTTTGTCATGATTTTCATATTGTAACACCCTCCTCCCACATTTACATAAGTTACTAGCTGACCAAGGTAAACATGTGACAAAGAGTTATTATGATATGACTCAACTTCCTAGATCACCTTGAGGAAGTGGAATCAACAAAATCAAAGCCTTACTGACCTCCCTTAGGTGCTACAGGACCCCTAAGGGCTAAACCATCCTTCTAGGTGCCTAGACCCTGAGATAAAACCTTGTTTCAATGCCCTGATCTCCCAGACATTGGAACATCACTGCTTGATTTAGATTGAAACCCTCCAGTTGCATGCATGATGCCTTCAATGGAGGGGCTGTAGTCCTTTTCTCCCAGTTTTGTGCCCGCGACCACGATATTTAAGCCACTTTTTTAGGTTAGGATCCATACCTCTTCCTAGAACTTAATGAAACTTTATAGAACCATGAATGACACAAGTACAAAGCATTCCACACAAATATTAGGTAATAAATTAACCTAACTAGGCCCAATCATGATAAATATTTCATCAAAGACACGATGAACATGTAATCTATAGGTCATGACAACAAATCTGAACATAGGGATATCATGCTTATTTGAGAATCGTCAATAAGGTATGATGCCCTCTCATAATAGCTGCAATATCATATATTAGGTCATGAATTCATTAACCCTTTCATTTACCAACCAAAACATGATAAGATCCATAACTTAAGTCAATCATAAACCATGCTCATAACCAACATATAACTAGATAAATAGCAATGAGGGTGTAACATCCCTTGTGAAAATTCCATGTAAAAATATATAAATACCATGCATGATGGGACACGTTTTCCAAGCTGAATGGTGGGCAGGACATCCTAGGGGGTGTTCATTTGGTTGTTTATGGCTAAGGAAATTGGCAAAGGCAATGGCTAAGGCATTAAAGAGGAAAAAAGGTATTTTGACAAAATTTATTTATGAAAATAATGGAAATTAGGAGAAAAAGTAGGTGAAAGGTCACAGGTTGCATGTGAGGAGGAAAATGAAGGAAAATAATGGAAATTAGGATAAAAAGTAGGTGAAAGGTCACAGGTTGCATGTGAGGAGGAAACTAAAGGAAAATAATGGAAAATGAAGAAAATAGAGGCCTCATTAATAAAAAGGATTTTGAGGATTAGTGGGAAAGACTTGGTTAGTTCAGTTTTGGAGCTCTCTCATTATTCTCTCTCTCTCTCTCTCTCTCTCTCTCTCATACTCTTGGTTACTTAGAGTTTTCTTGGGGCACTCTTGGAGGGAGTGACATACTTGGATTCTTAGAGCAAGAAGGCAAAGGAAGAATAGGAAAGTGCAAGAAGGCATCGACATCGGCATCAACAACTACATCAGATTTTCTTGCAGGTACCAAGTTGCATGTTTGATTTCTTCACTTGTTTTGGCATGCATGGCACATGCATGTGGTTTCTTGGTTGTGGTCTGTCATTGGCATGGAGGATTTCCTGGATCGACAGTGGATTGCCTAGCCTTTCCATTTCCTGGATAGCCATGGTGATTGTGAGTTTACTTTCACTATTTGGTTTTGGTTGGTTCTAATGTTTCCTCATCTTGGGTTGAGTTACTAGTCCTGGAAGCCTTGGTTGAACAAATGCTCGGAAGCCCTGTAACAGCTTGGGTTGAGTTACTAGTCCTGGAAGCCCTTGGCGGGTTGAGTTACTAGTCTTGGAAGCCTTGGTTGGACAAACGCTCTTGAAGTCCTGTATAAGTTGTGGGTTGGGTTACTAGTTTTGGAAGCCTTGGTTGGAAAAATTCTCTAGAAGCCCTGTAAATCTTGGATGGAGACCAATCTGATGATGGTTTTTGGTGATGTCTGGCCATGAGGTGGAATCACTATTTGATGGGTTGAGGTGGGTGGCCTCTGGAAGCCCTGGATGAGTTCTGATTGATGTGTTCTCTGAGATCCCACATTCATGCTTGGAATATGGCACGAGGGTGATTGGATGAAGAGAGACTTGGCTCTACCAATCTAGGGTCTGGTGGAACATGGTAGTCCCATCCCTAGTTGGTTCAATGCATTTATTAATGAAAAAATTCATTCCCTTGATTTTCATGTGCAAATGTATTGAAGTATATATGGATTTTGATGGCTGATATGTTTATTGTATCTATGTTCCTATTATGTTTTTTATATGCAGATTTACCCCAGAGGGTGTTACAGAGTGGTATCAGAGCATGGTTCAAACACTTGGATTGGATGGGGTCTATCATAGGTAAAATGGAGAACAAAGGTTAAATTTTAGACCTTTCTGTCATATCTGTTATAAATTTTCTTCTGTAGAATATTAGAAGTCAAAAATTTGTCCATACTAAAGCTAAATCCCACTGATAATGTGGTAAACATTTCAGATATGGGTTCACAATACAATATGAATTATGATCTAAAGAAGATGACCTTCTTGAATGCACCTTTAAGTAGGTCACGTTGGCATTTCTGCAATAACGTTTCTTATGTAGGCTTTTAGAAGCTGAAAAAGCTTCCACATTAAGGGGAAATAACAATGATTATGTGGTAGAAATTTCAGATATTGGGTCACAATATTTTAGGAGATATGAGCAGAGGAAGTTGAGACTTTTGAATGCTCCTCAAATCAGGTCTCAAACCGTGCTGACATTTTTGTTATAACATTTATTATGGGCACTCTCAGGAGCTAAAATTTTTTCCACAATGAGAGGAAATCCCACTTATATTGTGATACAAATTTTAGACATTTATTCACTATATTTTAGGAGATATGACCAATGTAAATCGAGCTTTTGAGATACTCCTAGAATTGTGCACCAAATAGGAATGTGTTGGTATTTTTGTTATAACTTTTTATCTATGAAATCTCAGAAGCCGAAACTTGTACCATAGTGAGAGATAATTGCAGTGATCGTATGGTTCAATTTCCTTAAATTTTACTACTACCGTTTAGGATATATGCATTTAATAATTCGCTATATTAGTTTGCATGCAAAGTGTTTGATGAAATGCTTAAATGGTTCAATGATTAATTGCATACAAACTGTTTGATAAAATGCAGCAATGGGTATGTTGTTTGTGGCTGGGCATAGTATTGTTGTGTAATATTATTTTTGTATTTGATATATGCTTACTTGTATGCAAATAGTTTTCTATATTAGTTTGCGTGTAAAGTGTTTGAAGAGATGCTTACATGCAAATGTAATAGTATAGTAGTTGTTTGAAGAAAATGTAAAAGTATGGTAATTGATTGAAGAAAATGTTATTTTTTTGATGGGATAGTAGTGTAGTATGATAATATGGATGTATTTGATCTATGCCTATTTTCATACAAAGAATTTGAAGAATTTCATGTAAGGAATTTGAAAGGTTGGATGCAAAGAATTTGAAAAGTTGCATGTATGGAAATGGAAAAGTGACATGATAATATGGATGTATCTAATCTATGCCTATTTTCATGCAAAGTATTTGAAGAATTGCATGTAAGAATTTGAAAGGTTGCATGCAAGGAATTTGAAAAGTTGCATGTAAGGAAATGGAAAAGTGGCATGTTTTTAGTTATTATGTTACAAATTGAGTAAGGGCAATGTTTTGACTTAATCTCATACAAAATGTATGGTAAATAAAAATCAATTTCTTTTCAAGTGTGGTTAAATTTAGTAGAGCTTTGGAGATCCAATTTCCATAATTGGACATTGGATATCGGGCCATTATAGTAGCTTCCTCCTTCTACCTTAGTGTGGACCATGGATAGTAAGGGGGTATGCTTATAGGTTGTTAGCATTGGTGAATATTGATTTCAAATTAATAGACATGATGTCTTGATTTTTGGAAGATTTGATTGACTGTGTATGAATTAGATGTCGCTTACATGTTGATTTCATGATACTTACTTACATCCTTGTATGTTAGGTTACATTTTTGAATATTTTGATTACATGTATCAGTCTTGTAGGTTGATTACAAGAATTGATCACTTATGTTCGATTACATGCGTTTATGCATAGGTGTAGTTTATTTGGCATTGCTTATGCATATTTTTGGTTGCATGTGGCAATTTTCATAATGGAGTAATGGTTGTTGTTATGCATGTATGGTCTTGGTTATGACTATTCATCTATAGTAGGTAAAACATGCCTTGTGAAGTCATTGTATGAAATTTAGTTCATCATGGTGCTATTGGATTGTTGGGCATGGAATCCCCCCCGAAGCATGTACTGGGGCTCAAATCCCATGTTTTGACCGAATAATGTTATAAAGCCCCACGAATTGTAGGCATGGAAGTATGTTAGAGTCATAGGGTTGTACGCCCTAGTTTGTAATGTAATGTTGGCCTACCCATGGTCCACAGACCATGGGATTGTATAAATAGAGCAAGGTTCTAAGTGTTAAATATAGTTAGTTAGAGGGAAGTATGAGGTAAAGAAGTAGAAGTACAGAGCAAGTGTCTAAGTGTGTCTTGAATCGTAGAGTAATAGAAAGGCTCTACAGCTGAGTGTGCAGAGGCCTAGTTGTCTGCAATTGAGTGCGTCGACCCCTGCAACTGAGTGCGTAGGGCGGAGTTGAGTCTGTAACCAAAGAAGAGAATAATAAAAGAAGTTTTAAATTCTGTGTATCTATTCTTGAGTTATTACATGTTTGATATCAATTGAAAATATACTGTTTATTTACTGTGCGCACTTGTATGAATGATTTATATTGCTAAGTATACTTTACACATGCAAGTAAGCTAAGTTAATCAATTAATTGTGGAATAGTAGTAAGGAATTGGGTAAAAACAACATTCGAGCCCCGAGTAGGGCTGCTCAATGGCAGCATCTCAGGCTGCGAGGAATGGGTAAGTGCACGTAGCGATGTGCACGCAGGGTCGAACCGCGGACCACTTGAACTCATCAGACATCTCCAGGGTACGAAAACCTAGTTCTAGCACCCTCCCATACTACTTCAGGTGAGACCTCAGTCTGCGCTCTGAGGGCTATTGTATAAAGGGCCAGTATTACTGGGATTTGTTTTTCTAAATCACCTCTAAACCCAGGTTAGGCCCCAACAAGCCAACAAATGGTTCCGTTGCTGGGACCAAGATCTGCATAAGTGATGTATAATGTTGTGTCACTAGAATCCGATGAAGAAAGAAATTGAAGGGTGAAAGATTCACAAGTTCGCAGCGCACGAAAATAGTAATCTGCAAGTATCAAAGGAATAGTGGTTAGAGCGCTACTTATATACAGAAACCTATGAAATTTTCTTTGCATCCTTCCCCTCTGAGTTGTACGAGTGGATCTCGAAGCTAGCAGATAGACAAGGAAGGTGTAGACTTGACAAACCGATTGTGTGGACTCCAGAGTTGGTGCACAAACTAGAAGCATCAGAAGATAATATTGCATGCGTTGTGGACCATTGGCTCAGTCGAATTATAGGAGGGTTTATCACTGAGCTCATGGTAGATACTTCAGTCAGCTACAGCGAGGCGGAACGATGCTTCCTCAAAGGACTGTGAGGTAAGTACATTAAGTCTTTGAACACTTGGATTAAAATGCTACTATGTGAAAAGCGGGTTATGTGAATAAATTGATGTTTGGGATTACATGAAGTGGTAGGATCTATAGAAACAAAGGTAGCATAGAGATAGAAAATAGCCCCTCGATTTCACCTCAGCGAGAAAGCGAGGAAGAGCTCCCGAAAGTTTAACCAAGAAGTGTGATCAGTATGATAAGGCAGCGAATTCTACGCATACCACCTCCACCTACACCACCAGTTTCACCATCTTCACCCCCATCTCTACCCACACCACCTCTACCACCGCCACAATTCAATATGGTGAGCATGATAAAATTGTTGATGTTCAAAGGAGTAGGGAACGAAGATCCAGACCAATTTTGGTTCGTGGTAAAAGCTGTATGAGAAGCACAAGGAGTCATGGATGACAATATAAAGAAGGCAATTCTAGTAAGCACGTTGCAGGATCGCACATTGATATGGTACATTAAGCATTCTAATGACAATCCAAACGTGGGGGTTGTGGATATCCAAGTTGCATTGAACAAGGAATTTAGCAGGCCAAAATCAGAGACATAGTCAATTATCGGGTTTAAAGAAATCGTAATGCTTCCAGGCGAGACCCCCTGGGAACTGGATCAGAGGCTGAAGGGAATGATTCACGAAGCCAACATGACCTTGACAGATGGGAAGGACCATGCATGGTTTGTAGTGTCACTAACGTCGCATCTAAGGATGAAACTGTCGCAGTAGAAGTTATCCACCTAGGCCGAAGCTTTGGAGGTTGCAATGAAGTTGCACGAGACCCCAATACAATATCCTAGCTTGGGAGTCCAACAAATCCATGTGCAACTGAAAAATTTGTGTCTAGAAATGCAGAGCTTGAAATAGGATAGGACAACTCGGCCAGAGGCGCACGAGGAGGTATGGTGCATAAAATGCAAAGGCCAGGGGCATGACAAGGACTATTGTCTAGTCTTCACAAACTACCTAGTGGGAGGAGGTCCAATTCCATTGGGACTAGAGGCACAAGAAGGAATGAGCACAACACCTGCATTATGGTGCGTGATTTGTTAGATAGGAGGGAAGCATGCTACATATAACTATCACCTATTACAAAAGTATATGCAGACGTCATAATAATTGTTCTATAATTTTTGCAGGTCAGTAGGCCATGATGAACACACTTGTAGAAGTTATGAACTGATGATGGATCGGACTCTTGACTACAGAGTTCAGACCAAAACATGAGCCCTCTATCAAAATACAGGGATGGCAGGGCTGGATTTCAGGGGCACAGATGAGGTCGAGGTGGAATGGGACTAGGAAGGGGTCGCAAACAACTGATTTGTTACAATTGCGGAGGGCTAGGGCATTATGCCCACCATTGTATAAATCTGATGAGGGCATCATGTTTATATTGTACCCAGTTTGATCATGAGACAAAGGACTACCCCACACTGATAGCGATGTTGCATGATAAAGGAATACTCCAGCCTCCCTCGACTCAGAATCTGCAAATGATGAGGTTTGAGCCACGCGAAGAGAACTCGAATGTAAACATTGTACTTCGAAGCAGTATTACGACATGAGATGATAAGGGAAAGTAACCCAAAGAAAGTGCTTGGGCTCACAAGGCTCCTACAAAGGAAACAAAGTTCGATTTGGAGTGCGGAAAGGAGACATTTATGGAAGCTAAGAAGAGATTCATGGAGGCCTCTACTTCAGGTAGTATAGACAAACTAGAACTGGAGATGGACTCGTCAATGCTTACTACCTTTCTGGAGACATGCATGAAGTTTCTGCGTGACAGCAAGGCTGTGAAGGGACTACAGGAACTCATCACCAGGTGCGCTGGCGTTATCGAGGAATAGTGTCCACTTGGATGCTGCTATTCCCACTAAGGTGGGTGGCTATCTTAGAAACAAACAATCAAAGTCTACTATTGTTTCCTTTTATGAAAATAGATGATAGGAGGACCAAGAAGACCAACCTGAGTCTTGCATTTGATTTCCTCTCCTTCTTGATAGAGCTTCGCCACTTCTTCTTTGTCTGCCTAGCTTCAAAAGAACCTGTGGAATCACAAAAACATACTACTATCCAAGAAACAAGGATCTAAATTCATAAATAATATAGGTTCAAATGTGTATTAACCATATACATGCATATATAAACAAGTACACAAGAATATGGAAGGAAACAAGAATAGCTTTATTAAGATAAAAAGTAGTAAGAGGATTACAACCATGTGCTTTGACCCAACATCATCCTCCAGCTAGGAAGCCCTTCTTCACCTCAAGCAAAGCTTAGATCACCCAACACTATGAATGTACATTAGAAAACCAACAACACTTCTCTATAAGATATAGAATTCCAGCCTCCAGATCTCTGTGATGAGGGATCCATATATAGATGATTACAGAGGGGTGAGTCATCTTCTGGGATCTTGATTAGTGTCCTCTCTCTGATAGTTCCTGCTTCCACTTGGAGAATGATGATCTCTTACTCATCCTTGGTCGAAAATAGAGAGGAAAGTGTCAGAGGGGAAGCTTCTGGAAGATTCCATGATCTTCCACCTTGCATTTTTGTCCCTGCCATTTGTCCATTCCCGACCATTGCACCCTACAGAGGAAAAAATTAGTATGCATCGCACCTTGTACACTAGGAAGGTGATATGCATCGCACCCTCTACATTGAGCTTTCAGTATGGTCTAGTTTTGACCATTTATGAGCAGTTTTCAGTGGAGAACTTCTGTGAGATGATGTAATCAGTTGACCTTGTTCCTTTAGGCAGTGAAGAAACACTTTTAGGGACTTAGGAGCCCTTAGTTTATGGACATTTATGATTGGGGTTGAAGTTCCCAAAAATTTCTATAACAGCCGGGTCAGGAGAATCGCATGTAGTCCGGAAGCTCAGAAAACACACAATGCGAACAGGAAGGGAGATGAGATTCACTGTGCAAATTAGGGAATATGAAATGGATCAAGTGATTATAGATTTAAGATCAGACATGAATGTATTGCCAAAGAAGACATGGGAGTGCATGAGCAAGCCCACATTGTAATGGTCCACTATTCAATTGCAAATGGTGAACCAACAGAAGATCCTACCGATGGGAAGATTGCAGGGAATAACGCTAGACATCAAAGATGCGAGCGCGCTTCTATATTTTGAAGTGATAGAGATTTCTGATGACATCAATCCCTATCCCATGCTACTGGGAATAGATTGGGCCACTAATATGAATGGAGTGATAAACCTGAAGAAGCGCAAAATGGTTTTTAAGAAAAAGACACTGCGCGTGGTGGTACCTTTAGACCCTGCAAAAGGATCGCGCTACACAGAGCCAGTGCGCGACGAAAAAAGCGACGATGATCTAGACTGTATCTACAAGGTAACCGCTCGGGAATAGGATTGGGTAAATCCTATAGCGTATGACATGATTTCACGGGAATGCGAAAGCTCCTGCACATCGGATTCAAATGAGGAAATATAATGATGGCAGAATCGGTTACACGAGGTAACCACACTCAATTACAACATGATGGTAAGATCATTTCCCTGCATGACAACAGAGGTAAGGGATCTGCCTATGTATGAAGGGTTGACAATGGTGGATGAATTCCTGAAAAATTTGAAATAGAAGTGCTAGAACATCAGTGTTTTGATGCTCTGAAATGAGTACTACAAGCTATGCCCGCAAGATTGTGGGGTACGCAACAAAGAAGTTTTGAGAACTAGCACAAATGTAGAACTGTGATGCTTATATAGTTTGGAAAGCCTTAGCTGCGGATGGAAGTTGGGTATGATGGAACAAACAGCCTATACGCCCACCTCTCCAGATGGGTATAGGCATATGGTACACAACCTGCATGAATGCACATCTTCCTCATGATAGAAAATAAGAACAACAAGCAGGAGCGGGCATGAGAAAGGCACAAATGACGAAGTATGATACGACCAAGTGTGCTGAATATTATACGCGGGGAAACCTTTGACAGGGTGTGTGAAGTGCTGAACACGGTCCACCATGTGAGATGCACTAACTGGGACCTGTGTGTACCAACGGTTCTATGGTCTTATAGGACCATGTGTAAAAGCTTGACTGCGAAAGCACTTTTGAAGCTGAAGTATGAAGCAGGGGCTGTGATCCCTATGGAGCATGCAAAGCCTAGTCCACGTATAGCAGCACTCGTAAATATGACATTTCGCAAAGCCTGGAACGAAGGGATCACATAGCCACGAGAAACATAACACATAAGACTCGACGAAGAAATCCAATAGGGAAACTTTAGACTTCGTAAACTTGAAAAAGACTAGGTATGAGTAAGGGAGAAAAGTGCTTCAATGGACACAGAGGTCAAGAAGCTAGAGAACGAGATAAAGGAAGCGTCTTTTGTTGAAGAAACTAGGATGGTAAGGCAAGGAGTGAATAATCATACTGACAAATTTGAGCACTATCACCGTAAATTGGTTAGTCTACTACCTTGGCTTGGACTGCATATCGCCAAACATAGTGCTTAGGGTAGCACATTGCAAGTAGTAAGGTGCGCGACCATAACCATGGTGGAGGATGGGATGGAGCCCCACATGGTTGGTGTGACCACCTATCTAGCGATAGGAAGGACTGTCTTAGTGCTCCAGGCAGTTGAAAGGAAGCGTAGGACTATAAATTATTCTACCCGGAAGCTACACAATATTGGGGATGCGCGCATAAGCAAAGCGTCACAGGGTTCGCAACCGCGCATGGAGGGTTGCGTTGCCACGTAGATTGGCCAAAAAGTGACCATTGGAGCCACTCTTCATGATGGGATGATTGATTTGAGGCCAAATGGAGTGGGCGATGGGTATTTAAGACGCGATTTATGGGCAATATTTGGGAAAATCTGCCACCAAGAAAGCATTAATGGCCCGAAATCGGGGGGAACGGTCAAATTTCAATTCAAAAGGTGTTATAAAACAAAAAGGGCTGGCCAACGAATAACACTTGGCCATTTGAGAATTAAGCAATTGAGCAGAACACTGAGCATTGAGAGTCGAGCGATACTTGAGCCCCTAAGTTCACGAGTGACAAAATACAACCTAGATATGATGACAACCACTAAGGATGTTGTGGGAATCGAAGAGGTAACCATCGGTGAGGCCACGTAGACCCCAATGGTGGAGGATGTTCTAGAAGGCACCGGGGTTGTGGAAGAAATCCCCAAATCACCACGAACATCGAGGCCCAAGAATGATAAACAAGCAATGGCCCACGTATGCATGTCCTCAAGGAACCCACTATGTAGCAAGCTATCAATGGCAGAAAAAGGGAAAGTTGTCACGATCGAAATAGATGAGGAAGAAGAAGATCAGCAGGCCCTGACCATCACAGTAGAAGATGACGAAGATATGGAGGAGGAAATTCAACCTATACGCTCTGCAACAAAACTGGCCACATATGTCCCACCGCGAAAGGGAAGACCAAAGTGCTAAAGGACCTGGATGAAACTAAGAGTTCACTCCAGACTTTGCTCCTCCCAGAAGACATAGTGTTTGAAGGCACACAGCTGGGCCATGTGCCAACCATGAGTTTGAAGATTGGGACCTCGCTGACCACGAGAAGTTCCCTCACTTAAAGACTGGGAACCTCATGAAGCAGAACACTGAGGGGGTGGTGACAATGTTAGAGCTGTGGAAATGGCTGTGTAGTGTGGAAATGGTCGGGTTGCTACACTTACTATGGATACCGCATTTCCACCACGTGCCAATCACCATTTTCATCATCAGGCAGCTGCTCTTCCTGGTGCATGATGGGTATCTATGGATGGAGGAGCCTATCCCCATCACAGCAGACCTCATTCATCACATTTATCGGCTCCCCTACAAAGGAAAGGACCCCGCAACCATAGCCAAAGGAAGGGGCAGTGATTTGGCCCTTGCAGAAACCATGAAGACAAAATACAAGCTGGAGAAGAAGAAAAGGGGCTACGCCATCTCCAACATCAAGGACAAAGGGGTACGCGTAGCAACCCAACTCCTGGATGGAAAAGTTATGAGGAACTTCCGCGCTGATGAGGTACTGGCTCCGGTAGTCGCATTGGCCATGCAGTGCGCCGAGGGGGTCTAGTTCAATTGGTCTGAATTCCTCTACGAGGAATTTTTGAAGAACTGTTGTGAATCCTAGGATTAGGGTAAAACCTTCCACTACGCGTGGTTTTTGTTATCCATAATGCTCGTAGTGGGGAAACTACGAGAGGATAGTCAATTCCCTAGCATTGATAGAGAATTACTGGAGGTCATGAAGTACACTTCGATTTGGGCCACAAAGGACGCGAAACATTTACACGACACCAAAATCTTCTGGGTGCTCATGGAGATGAGCACCAAGATGTGGATCAATCGGAGGTCACGCTTGTCGCCTACGGTGTACAATAGTCTAAAAGTTTTTCAGAATTCAAGGTTGACATGCATAATGTATACATTAAGGCATCCAAGGATACAACGAAGCAGTGGACGAAGCTCCCTTTTATAGCCAATGATGACACCATATTCACTGTCTTGGAGACATGGCCTTCGGAATGACGTGCCCCAGATCTAGCTGAACCTGAGAAGGCTACAACGCAAAAGAAGAAGGACGATGCCAAGCTACATGTCACACAATTAGTTGAGAAAAGGCAGAAGGAAACAACATCAGCTAAGGAAAGGGCAGTGCCAGAAGTGACACACAAAGCCGTAGAACAGAAAAAGGTTGCAGAAGCAACAGAAGTAGCACAGGCGGTAGAGGAAGCAACATCGAAGGCAGCTGAGGACCAAGCAACGTATTCACAAGGGCAAGAGGCAGAGGAAGTAGAAACAACATGAGGGAGCGTGGACCCAGGGACCGCATTCACACAACTCAAGTGCCCACACATGGTAGAGAGAATAGGACCAAGGAAGAAGGTAAAGACCTCGAAGTTGGCCATTAATCTGATCACCTTAACCGAAGGTGACCTCCATGACATCAGCGAGACGGTTCGCGATGTCACTAATGAGGCCCTTAATGATTTTATATAGGAGCACCAGACTATGTTGGGGGCCCTCAGGGTGTAGCTACAAGAGTTACAGGTGCGGCCCCCTCAGGTGGGTACCCTTTCGACCCATCTCACAGCAGGATCCTTGGTAGCGGAGCAGATGCTACGTGCATCGATGGAAAACACAATAGTGTTACCAGAAGGGTCCCTAGTAGTAGCAAATGAGACTAATAGATTTGCGGTAAACATGATCAAAGGCCTTGTCCTTAATTTGGTTGCCCTTCCATGAGAGACACTGTATTTGCTCCAAGATGGGATAACGACAGAGTTGCGCACTAGGGAGAGCCACGCGATATAGGTTCTTAGTGAACAAGATCAACATGGAACAAATTAGTCTACAGCGTGACAAATTGGTGTCGTAGAACCAAGAGTTGGCGCAGGTGGTAGACAATGCTTGTTGACGTGTCCCGAAGCTGGCCATCCCAGCAGATCTACTAGTAGATGTGCGGATTAACAGGTTAGCAACTAGAGTCCACGAGGCTAGAGAAGAAATGACCAAGGTTCAGCTAGAGCTGAATCTTCAGATCACCGAGATATGATTAAATGAGAAGCCTTCCACTCCCCCAGAGGTCCGAGAATAGCACGCTATGCTATTACAGTGGGATTGGAAAAAATTGGAAGTGTAGTGCAAGATTGTGCCACATTGTTGGAGCAAGCACTTGAGGTCCTCACAAATCTATAGGAGGATCCCAACATCCAGCGCTTGGAGACATAGGTGCGAGAACTTCAACAACAATATGATAGTGTAAGAGGAATTATGCAGACAGTTGTCCTCACTCAGCAGCTTGCAAGGATGCAGCAAGCCAAGGCACTGAAGGATCAAGTGGAGGTGGCGCGACATAAGGAGGTAGTTCTCAAAGCGCGTATCCAGTCATAGATTGACGAGGCTTTCACTATCACGAAAAACATCTAAGGAAAGCTCGCGCACATACAGGGGATGCATATGCTAATGCAGAGAAGCACCCCAAACACAGAGGTCTCAGAACAGAGGATATAACAGATTCAACAAACAACGGCTTAGTGCGCTGCCGACATTAGAATAGTTCGAGGATAGTTGGAGGAACTCCATGCCAAGATCGCCGCACCGACATAGTGACTCGAGGGTGAGTCACGATGTTTGTGTTGGGGGCTTGTTTGGCATGGAATCCCCCCCGAAGCATGTTTTGGGGGTTAAAGCCCATGTTTTGACTAAATAATGTTGTAAATCCATGCAAGTTGGAGGCACGGAAGTATGTTAGAGTCATAGGGTTGTCCACCCTAGTTTGTAATGTAATGTCGGCCTACCCATGGTTCATGGACCATGGGATTGTATCAATAGAGTAAGGCTCTAAGTGTAAAAGATAGTTAGTTAGAGGGAAGTATGAGGTAGAGAAGTAGAAGCACAAAGCAAGTGTCTAAGTGTGTCTTGGGTCGTAGAGTAGGAGAACGGCTTTGGAACTGGGTGCACAGAGGCCTAGTTGTCCGCAGCTAAGTGCGCAGGACAGAGTCGAGCCTGTAACTGGAGAAAAGAATAATAAAAGAAGTTTTATCCAAATTCTATGTATCTTTCCTTGAGTTATTACATGTTTGATATCAATTTCAAATATACTGTTCATTTACTACGCACACTTGTATGAATGATTTATATTGGTAAGTATACTTTACACATGCAAGTATGTTCAGTTAATCAATTAACAATGTAATAATAGTAAGGACTTGGGTAATAACAACGTTCAGGCCTCGAGTAGGTCTGTTCGATGGAAACATCTATAGCTATGAGGAACGAGTAAGTCCGCGTAGAAACGCATGCGCTAGGTCAAACCACAGACCACTTGAACTCATCAAACATCTCAAGGGTGTAGAAACCTAGTTCTAGCACCCTCCCATACTTCTTCGGGTGAGACCTCAGTCTGCACTCCGTGGACTATTGCTGAAAGGGGCAGTAGTACGGGGATTTTTTTAGCTAAATCACCTCTAAACCTGGGTTAGGCCCCAACAAGCCAACATGGATGTTATGATGCTAATGTGTTGGTTGAGATAGAGAAGGAGATGCTAATGTTATAATGAGGTTGCAAAATTGGACTTTGGGGTAAGAGTAGATCGCCATATAGGTATTGTATGTTCGACATGCAGGTATGTAAGTTAAGGATTTTATATGCATTAGGTTTATATACATTAGGTTTATGTACATGTCTTTTGATGTTATGGTTACATTCATGATAGATGTTGGTTAATTAGTGTAGTTATATGCACATGTATCAGATAGTCAAGAATGATAGTAACTTGTAGTTGTATGCATTGCTATTGTTATTTTCTATTAGATAACATGATGATTATGCTATATGTTGCTAATGAGTATGTTATATGTTAACTTGTTGATTGTTATATGACAATTAACTTGATGATTCAGTTTTATATTGTCGATGAGCATGATATATAACATATTGTTGTTATATGCTACTAACTTGATGATTAGGGTTATTTCATTGAGATATTAATTTTATAATTTGGATTGGTCATATGAGTGATGGTTATATTCACTGCCTTAAAGATATTGATGTTATATGTATTGTGTTAACCTAGTTTGACCTATGCAGATGGTTATGGTTGCGATATTCAGGTATGAAATGACATATTTGTGAGATGGTGTCATACTAATCTATATTTAATTTTCATGTGTGAATGATAATTGTGTATGAGTTTACGATGTGAACATGCTCGTTAGATATTGTTATGGATATCATGATCTTATGAGTGCTTGAGCTGATGTGTTGTAAATTTATGTCGTACTAACTAGATTGATTGTGTAGACAAGATCATCTCCCCTAAGATACATTAAGGTATCAGTTGCTTATTTCATATATTTGGTGCTTGACTATTGATTATGTCATCTAGTTGATTTATTTAATATGAGTATGTGTTCCAATGATCTTGTTATAAGATGATTGCACTAAAATATATGTGTTGAGACAGTTGATATGTACTTGAATGTAGTTGATAATTGTAAAATTATATCTAATGACTATGGATTATGACATGATTGTTTTTAAAAGTTGAATTCAAATTGACAAATATGATTGTCTTGGTATTTGGAACATGTGGTTGACATGTGTGAGCATGATGCAGGGAGTTGCATGGCAAGAGAGATTGCCATGAATCGTGAAGAAGACTCAGGTTGAGCTTTCCCTTGGATGCATTGGGAACCATGGGGATTGAGTCATGGTGTTTGTTGTTAGTCATGTGCCTTTGGTCTTTTGTGAATTGTTGAGCTTGATTTGCAGCTTTATTTATGTCTAGTGTATGGCCATACCACTTTGTTTGTAGAGTCATGCTGTTATTGGTTTTTATGGTCTTGTTGTTGTTTGTTTCCTATCTTTCCTTTTATGTTTTGATTCTTGGGAATTGGTTGGGAAAGAGGAAAGTTGATGTAAATATGGAGAGATGTGTGGTACCCAACTGATGATATAAGACCCAGATGAAGCTTTGTGCATGAGTAAGCACAACGGAAGGTAAGACTATGACAATTGGCTGGACTAGTTTGGTCCATTGTGGTAAATGGAGAGTAGCAATGTAGACACAAGAAATGTAACTAGAAAAGGTAAAGTAAATGGATCAGAGGTGTCATATGCTTTGGCTATGTTGGGAACTATTGCTCTCAATGCCTGTGTATAAATAAGAAAGTTCCCTTAACCTAGACCTTATTTTATCTGGTAACTATTTTATGATCATGATTATGTTGAAGTTTATATATGTATGTATGTATGTCATTGTATGACATGATCATGATTGTTTTATGCTAATGTTTATATATGCATGTACGCATCCATGTATCTATGTTATTGTCTGACAGGGTTTTCAGGGATCATTCTTGTGGAGGAATGATTGCTTATGCAGGAGAACAACATGAAGAAGTTCTTGGTCTTACGAGGAATCAATTGGGAAGAATAATCACGACAAATATACGAGGTCAATATAATGTGGATATGATTTGATATTGTATACTTGTATTATGCCTATGTCTATGTTATAACATGTAATGTTGAAGGATACATCAACAAAGTGAAAGTATTGTGGTCTACGACATGCTAGGATAAGCATGGATGAGATACCAGAAACAAGGTTTCTTGGTAAGGACAGTGTGGTTTTGGATGTGTGGTACTATCGTTGAGCATACATTGTATATGTTGTACATGTTGCATTTATGATGTGTTCACTTATGGTGTTGTGTATACATAGCATGTGTACATGTTATTTATGCAATGTTATGTATAGGATGGTACAAATAGGGTTGTGCGAATATTGCATATGGGCTATTGTATACATATTGTACTATCGTCATCATGTATATGTAGTGTGTGTGCATATGGTGCTTCGTGCATGTTGGATATGCAGTGCTGTGTACGGATGATGCTATGTACATGTTGGATATGCAATGCTATGTACACTTGGTGTTGCATACATGTTGTACATATGGTGCTATGTACATATGGTGTTGTGTGCATCATTGTACAAGTGGTGCAATGAGCATGTGGTGTCGTGTACATGTTGTACATAGCATGCTATGAGCATGCGATGTTGTGTACATGTCGTGCATGTGATTCTATGTACATATGGTGTCACGTACACATCGTGCGTGTGGTACTGTGTACATGTGGTATTGTGTACACATTGTACAATGGTGTAGTCTACATGTGGCATTGTGTACACATTGTGCAGGTGGTGTCATGTACATGTGATGTTATAAATATGTTGTGCAGGTGGTGTAGTGTATAGGTGGTATTGTGTACATGTTGTACATATGGTGTTGGTGTACGTGTGGTATTGTGTGCATGTTGTCGATTTTGTGTGGCGTTGTGTACACGTTGTGTAGGTGGCGTCATGTACATGTGATGTTATAAACATGTTGTGCAAGTGGTGCAGTGTATAGGTGGTATTGTGTACATGTTGTACATATGGTGTTGGTGTATGTGTGGTATTGTGTGCATGTTGTCGATTTTGTGTTATGGGCATGCGGTATTATGTATATGCATCATGTAGCCATTGTATTGCAACATGTGTACTCGTTGTGTAGTGCTCTATGTAGGTACATGCATTAGGTGGTATTTCACACCGAGTATAGATGAATGCATTGTATTGTATACACTGGGTGTAGGTGTATGTGTTGTATGTCAGGTGTAGATACATGTATTGCATGGTGTGGTATGTTGTGTGGTTGTATGTGTGTGATGCACACTATGTGTATGTGCACATGGTTGAGGAGAAGGCACTGGATGTTTGTCAGGTGTGGCAACCAATCCAATGTGTTACAGAAAGAACCAAGGTAGAAGTAAGGATCAATGAAGGATAAGTATCAGTATTGTATTTCGGTTTTAGTATGCATGTGATTTATGATTATGGCCCATGATGATTGCATGTTATCTATGATTTTGATTTATGATGGTTACATGTCATTTATGATTTTGATGGTTATGTTTGAGCTAACCTGATGTGATATTTTTATACATGTTGACTTGGTCAAATATGCTAGTTTGACTTGTTGTGACATGAAGTGAACATGATTACAAATGTACCGTATTGATGAGCTACCAATGAGGTATGATGTAAATTTATTTTAAAACTGATGGAAGCTATGTACGTAGTACAAGAACCATGAACATGCCCGATTGGGTAGTTGAAATCAACCACAAGAATTAGCAGCTTGATAGGGTGGTTTGGTGGTTGCTTATGGTGGTTTTTTAGTTTCTTTATGATGGTCTAGTATTTGATTTATGTTGGTTTAGTATATGCTTTATGGTGATTGATATATGCTTTATGATGGTTAATATATGCTTTATGATGATCTAATATATGCTTTATGTTGGTTGATACATGCTATATGATATTATGATGTTTTGATATATGCCTTATGATGATTAGTGTATGATTGATATATGTTTGGTATATTATTTGGATTATGTTTTGGTATATATATATATTTTGATGATGTTGTTATATGTACACCCGTGTATGGATGTAAATACCTTAACGAGCTGTGTTATTAAGCTCCATTATAAGGTATGGGTGTAATGCTATTATGCTATCATGTGGTTATGTTATCATGATGTTATGATGTCATATGAGTTTACTTAAGCATAATTATCATTGTAAATACCATAATCAGCTGTGTTATAAAGCTCCACTATGCGGTATGTTGTCATGTTTTCATGATGTTTTGATTTTGAATAGATCTTTCATTGTAAATACTATAACGAGCTACATTATAAAGCTCCATGGGAAGTATGTTTTGTTTTCAGAAGTATTGTTGGTTACAGGTGTCATTAAACACCGACGATGGTGTTCCCCCAAGGGGGAGGGTTCTATAACAACCCTTGTGAAAATTCCATGTAAAAATATATAAATACCATGGATGATGGGACACGTATTCCAAGCTAAATGATGGGCAGGACATTGTAGGGGGTGTTCATTTGGTTGTTTATGTCTAAGGAAATTGGCAAAGGCATTAAAGAGGCAAAAAGGTATTTTGGCACATTTATTTATGAAAATAATGGAAATTAGGAGAAAAAGTATGTGAAAGGTCACACGTTGCATGTGAGGAGGAAAATGAAGGAAAATAATGGAAATTAGGAGAAAAATTAGATGAAAGGTCACAGGTTGCATGTGAGGAGGAAATTGAAGGAAAATAATGGAAAATGAAGAAAATAGAGGCCTCATTAATAAAAAGGATTTTGAGGATCAGTGGGCAAGATTTGGTCAGTTCAATTTTGGAGCTCTCTCAATATTATCTCTCTCTCTCTCTCTCTCTCTCATACTCTTGGTTACATAGAGTTTTCTTGGAGCACTCTTGGAGGGTGTGGCATACTTGGATTCTTGGAGCAAGAAGGAAAATGAAGAGCAGGGAAGCACAAGAAGGCATCGACATTAGCAACTACATCAGATTTTCTTGCAAGTACCGAGTTGCATGTATGATTTCTTCACTAGATTTGGCATGCATAGCACATGCATGTGGTTTCTTGGTTGTGGTCTATCATTGGCATGGAGGATTGCCTACATCGACAGTGGATTGCTGAGCCTTGCCATTTCTTGGACAACCATGGTGATTGCTGGTTTACTTTCACTCTTTTGTTTTGGTTGGTTCTTATGTTTCCTTAACTTGGGTTGAGTTACTAGTCTTGGAAGCCCTAGTTGGATAAATTCTCTAGAAGCCCTTGGTGGGTTGAGTTACTAGTCCTGGAAGCCTTGGATGGAAAAACGCTCTAGAAGCCCTGTATAAGCTATGGGTTGAGTTACTAGTTCTAGAAGGCTTGGTTGGAAAAATGCCCTAGTAGCCCTGGAAAGCTTGGATGGAGACCAATATGATGATGCCTTTTGGTGATGTCTGACCGTGAGGTGGAATCACTGTTTGATGGGTTGAGGTGGGTGGCCTCTAGAAGCCCTGGATGAGTTCTGATTGATGTGTTCTCTGAGATCCCACATTCATGCTTGGAATATGGCATGGGGTTGATTGGCTGAAGAGAGACTTGGCTCCGCAAATCTATGGTTAGGTGGAACGTGGTAGTCCCATCCCCAGTTGGTCCATTTCACTTTTTAATGAAAAAAAAATTATTCCCTTGATTTTCATGTGCAAATGTACTGATGTATATATGGATTTTGATGGCTGATATGTTTATTGTATTTATGTTCCTATTATGTTGTTTATATGCACATTTACCCCAGAGGGTGTTACAGAGGGAACAAACATTAAAATCACATAATAACAAATACATTTTATCATCAAATACAATAGGAAAAGAGCTCTTATTAACATATGTAAAATGCAACCAAGTCAAGGACTTCCATGTACCTCCCGACCATAGATTGGGCTAAACCAAATCTCTCTTTTATCCAATCACCCTCGCACCATATTCCAAGCACGAGTGTGGGATATCATGAAAAAAATCAATGAAAACCGAACTAGGGCTTCTAGAGGCCAAACCACCTCAACCTTCAACCAATGATTGCACCTCATGGTTGGACATCACTAACCATCTCTAAATTGGTCTCTACCAAAGCTGCTGAGGGCTCTAGAGCATTTGTTCCAACCTGACTTCCAGGACTAGTAACTCAACCCACAGTTGCTACCAGGCTCCAGAGCATTTATCCAACCAAGGCTTCCAAGACTAGTAACTTAACCCACCAATGGCTTCAAAGCATTTTTCCAACCAAGGCTTCTAGGACTAGTAACTAAACCCAAGATGTTACAGGGCTTCTAGAAAAATTTTCCAACCAAGGCTCCAGGAACTAATAACTCAACCCACAACCGTAGAGAACATGAGCAACAACTAGAAAACAAAAAGGAAAACCCACACAAACATGGTTATCCAAGAAATGGAAAGGCTAGGAAAAACCACTATCAATTTAGGAAATCCTCCATGATAATGACATATCATAATGACATAACCACATGCATATTCCATGCATGTCAAAATTAGCAAGTAAATCATACATGTAACTCAATACCTACAAAGCAAACTTGATGTAGCTGTTGATCCTGCTGTTCCATTATGATATCTTGCTTTTCCTTTTCCTTCTTGCTCCAAATCCAAGTGTGCCACAATGATCCAAGAGTGCTCCAAGAAAACTCTAAGTGTGCAAGAGTATGCGAGAAAGAGAATATAATAGAGAGCTCCAAGTTAAAACTGGTAAAAAATTGAACTAAAAAAAGCCGTGAACTAATCCTCATAAGAATTTTTATTAATGAGGCCTATATTTTCTTCAATTTCCATTACTTTTCCTTCATTTTCCTCCTCACATGCAACCTGTGACTTTTCACCTTCCTTTTATCCTATTTTCCATTATTTTTCATAAATAAAATGCCAATTATTGCCACTTCTCCTTTGCCATTGCCTTTTCCAATTTCAATAGTTGTTTATTAATCACCAACGATCCCCATCACTACGCTTTTACCCAAAATTCAGCTTGGAATACATGTCCCATGACCTTGGTCTTATTTTTGCCTTTATTAGCTTTACTACATGGATTTTTAACCCTGGGTTGTTATACACCTCCCCCCCTTAGGGGAACATCATCCTCAATGTTCAACGACACCTACAACCAGTAAGACTACTGAAAATAAAGACATACTGCACATGGATCTTTATAACTTAGCTCATTTATGTATTTACAATGAACAACCCGTTGAAAAGAAACATAAAAATGACAAAAATGACAACATAACAACCATACCACTTATTAGAGCTTTATAACACAAATCGTTGCGATATTTACATTCATATACACATATGCATATAACAAAAATAATTTTCCTCAACTGACATACAAGGAAGGATTCATAGCCCACATCTGATCAACCATCTCCCATGTAGCTTCATTGGGTCCAAAGTTCTTCCACTGCACTTTAACCTACTCAATTACTCTGTTTTGGAGCATGAGTGAATTTCTATGCAAAATGCATTGAGGTTATGGCCGGAATTCTCCTTCTAGCTACACTTGAAATACAGACCAATCAATAACATGATAAACATCCTTTACATACTTCTTAAGCAATGAAACATGGAAAATATAATGGAATTTCATTGTCGGAGGAAGTGCAAGTTGATAGGTCACTGGTCCAATCCTCTTAAGGATCTCCAAAGGCTCGGAATTCCGAGGTGCTAGCTTCGCAAATGAACCAATCCTTAAGGACCTCTTCTTCAGCTTAATGTGCAAGTACACATGTTCCCCAACCTAAAACTTCTTAAACATCCTGTGTTGATCTACATAAATATTTTGTTGGTCTTGTGCTTCCTTTAGATTCTTATTGATAACCTACATTTCTTGTTACATCTCTGCCAACATGTCTGGTCCTATCAACACCCTTTTCACTAGATCACTCCAACTAATGGGAGTGTTACAACTCCGCCCATAAAGTGCCTCAAACAGACTCATCCTTAGTGTCTCCTAGTACCCATTGTTGTAAGCAAACTCTACAAGTGGAAGATACTCTTCCCACTTCCAATGTTGATGCATCACATACATCTTTAGCATATCCTCTAGAATCCTATTGGCCCTCTCTATTTTTCCATCTATCTATAAGCTATGCTAAAGGTCAAGTCTATACCTAATCATATAAATAATTCTTTCCAGAACCTAGAGGAGAACTTGGCATCTTTGTCCGACACAATTTTCTTTAGTACACCATGCAACCTCACAATATCTTTGATGAAGACATGTGCTACATCACTAGGTGAATAAGTAGACTTCACTGGAATGAAGTGAGCTACCTTAGTCAAACTATCCACCACAATCATAATAGAATCATGTTGTCTATATGTATTCGACAAACCTGTGATGAAATCCATGGGAATGACCTCCCATTTCCACTCTGGAATCAGAATAGGCCGTAGTAATCCACCTGGATTCTTACACTCTATTTTTGCCTGTTGACAATCCAAGCATCTCACAACAAACTCTACGACCTCTTTCTTCAGATTTAACTAATGGTAGAAATTCTTAACTTCTGTAAATGTCTTCTGATATCCAGGGTGACTTGAATATGACTTAGCATGAAATTCCCTCAAGATAAGTTGCTTGAGCTCATTGTTGTCCGAGACATAGATCTTGTCCCTAAATATAACCAAACCATCTACTGTAAGATGATATTCCACATCTTGTCCACTTGTACCCTACTATAACCTATGCCTAAGCTCCATATAATTATCATCTTGTTGTCCTACCTGCAATATCCAATCTTGTAAATGTATCCCATATGAACTCATAACTGCTATGTCATGTACCTGTACTCTTCTACTAAGAGCATCTGCAACCATGTTCTCTTTTCCTTTAATGTACCTGATATCGAGGTCAAACTCATTATCGTAGCCAACCATCTATCTTTCTTAGCATCCATATTAAGTTGGCCAAACAAATATATCAATCCACTATGATCACTCATCAATACAAACTTGTTTCCAAGAAAATAGTGCCTCCACATCTTCAATGCATGAATTATCACAACCAACTCAAGATCACGTCTTAGATAATTTTTCTTGTGCTCATTCAATTTCCTTAATTGATATCACACTACTTTTCCTTCCTGCATCAGGACTTCACCAAGTCCTCTCTTGCAAGAATATGTACACACCATAAGTTCTTTATTTAGATATAAGATTTTTAGCACTGGAGCATTTGTAAGCAACTAATTCAATTGCTCGAGGCTTGCTACACATTCCTCTGTCCATTCAAATTTCTTACCTTTCCTTTGCAATGATGTAATATGATAAGAAATCTATGAGAATTTCCTGATGAACCGCCTCTAACAACATTCTAACCCCATGAATTATTTAATCTCCTCCACATTTCTAGGAGCTTACCATTCCATGATAGGTTTTATCTTTTTGGATCCACTGCTATGCCTTCCTTCAAAACAACATGTTCCAAGTAACACACCTTTGTCTGAAAGAACTGTATTTTCTAAGTTTGACATACAACTAATTCTCTCTCAAAAATATCAAAACTACGGCTAAGTGTTCTGCATTCTCTCTCAACAATATCAACACTACACCTAAGTGTTCTGCATGCTATTCCTCATTCTTAGAATATATCAAGATGGCATCAACGAATACAATCACAAACTTGTCCAGATAAGGACACAACACACTATTCATCAAGAACATAAAAGTAGCTAAAGCATTAGTCAAGCCAAATGGAACTACAACAAAGTCATAATGCCCATACCTAGTCTAGAAAGCAGTCTTGTAGATGTCCTCTTCTTTGATGTGTACATAATGGTATTTTGATCTCAAATAAATCTTCGAGAACATTGTTTCTCCCTTCAACTGGTCAAATAAATAATCAATCCTCAGAAACAAATACTTGTTATTGATGGTTACCTTGTTCAACTATCTATACTCAATACACAACTTGAGAGTACCATCCTTCTTCTTCACAGACAACAGTGGTGAACCCCACGATGATACACTTGGCCTAATGTATCCCTTGTCAAGCATATCCTTCAAATGCAACTTTATTTCCACTAACTATGGTGTGCTAATCCTGTACGGTGCCTTTGATGTTGGTGCTGCCCCTTGTACCAACTCAATACAAAAATGCACTTCCTTGTGAGGTGAAAAATATCAAATATCTACTGGAAATACATCCTAAAACTACTGCAAAACTAGATACTTCTTCAAGACATCTAGATCCTCAACTTCTCTGCCTTTGTTACTGGAAATATGCACTGAGAAAAATACCCACCTGTTACACTGAAATTTGTCACCATGACTATCTGCAATTAATATGGCTCCATCAATAGTCATATTATCCTCCTTATCAAGCCTTATACCTCTACTCTCCATGTCAAACTTCAAAAAGAGAGAAAGTCACTAAAAATCATGTTTATCTCTGGGTACGCAGGTTCTCTCTACC
>APFE030963170.1:54564-76368 GCA_000404065.3 Pinus taeda | reverse complement strand
TAATTGATTAATTTTATAATTTAAATTATGTTTTAACTTTTAAATTTTTTAGACGGATTAGGTATTAAATCTCTATAAGTTTTCTCACACCACACATGCAAATTCACATATGTTTTGACATTAAATCATTTGTTTACTATATAATAAATTTGACCTACGAAATCATCCCACTTTAGGAGTTTCTTTTCCCAAAAAAATATCTCATACTTGTTATTTCATTGAAATGAAAGTATGTAAATTAATTTTCAATTACAACATTCTACCAATCTGAAACATATGACAATCAAAATGAAAACTTGGTAGGTTCCAACAATTACAATAACTTCAGTTTCAAAATTTGTTGGCATTCACCGTAAGGACATAAGAAACTTTTTTTGTAATCACTAAATGTCCTACAAGTTGGAGTAATGCTTCCTTTGATCTTATGTCCACATCAAAATTTTGTTCCCTTTGGATATGTCGTATGTATGTGATATGTCCAACTCCTCAAAAAATTCCTATAATTGGTACATTCTTTGTTGCCAATGACTCTGGAAAAAGTTGTGTAAAGTACCAATCCCCAAGAACCAATCAATAACCACTAGTGAATTGCCAAAAATGTGTAAGCACTTCACTTGCCTAGACATTGCATAGTCAAGGATGAGCCAAAGCCCAATTAAATTTTCTTTATTATTAGTTTTAAGTGTCAACGCTAAACTAAGAATGAAAGTGTGATGATTCTCCACATGAAATGCAATTCACAGTTTGCATGCATCCTTGACATGAATTTTGGCACCATAAAATAAGGCCTCCTATAACCTAACATAAAGCATACACTATTACCAGTAGACAAACATCAGGCAATCACATGAAAAGCATAGATAAAGATAATAGAGACACAATAATGGGGAATCAACAAACGCACAAAGATATCTTCTTTATTATTAGTCGAACCAGAATCAGAACTGATACATTGGTGTATATATATATATATATATATATATATATAATAGTAACCGAGAGAGTTACACAATCTAACTATCTAACAAAATACTACAACTAATATGACATTAGCTATCACTTTATTACAATATGAATTCTAATAAATCACTGTAGAAAAGATCTGCATGTGCTCATCGAAAATAGACCATTCACACACTGCTAATATAACTTTAGCACTAGATTGCTTAAGTTCTGAGAGGTACTAAACTTTTTCTTCCAAGGGTGTGCCTTTTTCTAGGCTTTCTTACTATTTCTTACCAATCCAGTTCAAAGGTCTTTCCTTTGTCTACACATCAGCATCAACATGTGAATCATTTTGAAGAAAATCATCCATGCAAAATTCATCTCCATTTCTACCATCTTCTCTTTCCACTTTCTTTAGATTTTGTGGAAGCATTATCGGATTCAGAGTCCAACACCTTTCAACAAGATGCCCTTGCTTATGGTAGTAAGTGCAACACATATGCATCCTCTTCACAGCATGATTTTCCTTGTCCAATGGACCTTTCGTTCTTTGCTTCCTTTCCTTCAAAACTTTCCTATATGTGGCCATTCTCTTCCAACATCTAGAAACATGATGGTTATCCAAACCACAAAAGGAACATGCAATTATTTTCCCATGCTTACATGGAAATTTACCATGATTTGTAAAATCGAAAAGAATATGATTATAACTAGATTTATACCTACCTCTTTCACCTTTATTGCCTTCATGAGGAGGTGAAGAAAATGAAGAAGTGGCTCCATTTGGAACACCATCAATCTCTTCAAGGTTGTTAGAGTTTCCACAAATCCTTGTTTCAAGTGTGTGCTTCTGCACAACTGCAATGCAACTCTCTCTTGGAGCTTTTTCAATGGCCTTCATGGCAGTGTTGGAACTTTCTCCATAAGACTGTCCATAGCCAAGACCCAAATATTTAGGCCTTTACTCAATCATTATTGGTTCAATGATAACTTTTGCAGGCTTTCCCAAGCCCTTTCCTTCACAACCCATCTTGGATATTAGCTTGGATCCTATGCCTCTAGTATGTTTTTCAAAAGAACCAATATAAGCATTCTGAGAAGAATTTGAAGAAAAACTGGAATGGCTTACCTCTTCTTTAAGTTGATACTTGACCAAGCCTTTTTTGGCAACAAAGAGTTGTGGCTCCAACTCATGCATTCTCTTCAGGTTCATATTTGCAATATCAAGTTGCCTCTCCATTTCCTGTAGTTTATCAGAAAGAAACTACTTCTCTTCCTTCATGGAATTCAATTGCTTTATAAGTATGCGAATCTTCTTTCCATCCTCATACATTTTTCTCACCTTTTCCATCATGATGAACAAGTCTTGCTTCAAGTCTCCATCATAGAGTCTTGTGATGAAGGAGGAATTGGAGGATTCACTTGTAGAAATTGTCATTATACCAATGAACAAAAGAACTTCAAACAAGATTAACAAAGAGCTTATTCAAGTAACCTTTGGCAAAAAACCTCTTGTGCTTCAAGGATTGCTTTGAGGTCCTTTGGGATAGAAGAATGCCTTCAACCCTTCTTCCTTTTTGTCCTTCCTAGACTGAGCTATCAATAGCTTTCCCTTCACCTCTGCAAACTCAAACAATAATCAATCTGCAAAACAATCATACAATTAGCCTCTGGTTGTTTAAACACCTTTAGACAAGCAATCATTGCTCTGTCAATCAACCATACTAATATAACCTTGTTCAAAGGTGAGGTTAACCAATCTCAAGCTCTGATACCACCTAATCTGAAAATGGGGCACTTCGGCTTCTAGTCTAATTTATAATAACCTCTCCCACTCCCAAAGTTTAAACATTCCCAAGTCACAAATGATTAACCAATGTGGAATTAAATATGTGCTTGAAAGTAAGGTGAATGCTTATGGTTATTTTAATTGTTTATGTGCTTTAAAATATGTTGTTTGTGCTGATATGTAAATACATGTAACAGTGCAAACAATGCAACAAATAACAAACACATAAGACAACAACTTAATATGGAGTTCACCCAAAACTCTTCGGTTATGTGTCCATGAGTTCTAGTCAACTCAACTAGGCTCTCTGGGATGATGGCAAAGTCATTTTATAAGCTCTTGGCTCAATTCCACCATTTTACAGAGAAACAATGGGTTTAGACACTGTTTTATCCCTGGCTCTTGAAGCTCTCAGCTCTTCTGGCTCTCCGCTCTCTCTCTCGCTCTCAGCTCTACCTCTTGGCTCTAGCTCTTGGCTCTTGCTATGGCTCTCGGCTCTGGCTCTTAGCTCTGGCTCTTGGCTCTCACTCTCACTCTCAACTCTGGCTCTTGGCTCTGGCTGTTGGCTTTCTACAACCTTTAGTTATTTGGCTTTTTACTTGAACTTCAAGTGACTGCAAAGGCTCCCTCAGCTGCTTTCCGCAGTAGCTTTTTGCTCACCTGATCTCTCCTTTTGGTTCTCGACTTCTCCTGTCTTAGCACTCCTTATATTTATCTCTATCAGTCTATGGCTTTAAAGCCAATTGGCGTTGTCTGTTCGTTTCCCCTTCTCAGGCTCTTTGGCTCCTGGCCTCTATCCGCTCGAATCCCCCTTTGAGCGTTAGTAATCATTTCTAAACGCCTTCAGGGATGGTGGCCACCTATTCTATAATGGAATGGACCATCAGCGCCTTGGAAATCCCAAAAATGGTCATTCTCTGTTTACACTAAGAAATATGTAAATACAAAGGAAAACTCGCCTAAACGCGGTCTATCGGACTTCAAAAGTCATTAGTTCTGCACTGTATTCCCTTTGGATCCATCTTTGGGTGTGATCACAAGTGATGTTGATCAACGCCTATTATTGATTTTAGGTGGCTAACGCGCACAAGGATTACCCACCCTAAAAGGGTGGTTTTCCCTCTCCAGCGTCTAGTCACGTGGCCTCTAGTGTATGGGCTCGAGCGGTGCCCGACCAAAACCACTTACCACCTACAGCTCACCAAAAATCCCGCTCATTTCGTGGTTTCCCTTTGTATTTGAAAAATACATTAAAACACTGAAATACCAACAAATGGCTTTATGGCTAACTTCAAATACTATACAACAACATTCATACACCCTTTTGGGTCTGCATTCATCATATCAGGCGCATTCTTTTTGTATTTAGTTTATTTAACGAAACACGATTTTACATTGAAAAAATACATTTTTATGAACTTCAAAATATATATAATTTGACCCATAATAATTGTCAAGTCTAGCTTTATCGCAAGTCACATATGTATCAACCCCGGCTATTTTATATAGTTTCGATGCGATATTGTGATATCACAATCACATAGTCCCAGGGTCTTTCCATATGGCATGGCCTATGCCAATGCCGATTGCAATCCGCCGATATCGACGATCGCAATATCGCTCAGCACGGGGTCCCACCTTAAGCCCCATGCCACTGTTGATGCCGATCCACCGATACTGGTAATCGACATATTGCATCAGCCCGGGGATCCTCACCTTATGTTATATGTGCATGTGCCTTCCTCCGACGCCATTTGTCAGGGATCGACAATCGAGAGTTTCTTCCCCTTATCGCCTAAGTTCGTCTTTGACCTCCTTCGATGCGATTTTTCTCCATAAAGCCTTTTCAGCCATTTTTTTGAAGATTTACCTCTTTTTCCAAAGAACAAAGGGCATCTTCTTTCTGTGATAACTTCTGCATAATAAGTCCATTTTTTCCCATTCAAGTTGCAACAGATTCAGAACGAGACGATCTCTACAATGAGGATATTTCTAGGAACTTCCTTGGACTTTCATTTTTCCTCTGTGAGAACACTTGGACTTAGGAGTTTATCCAAAATCCATTTTGAATCATTTCAAGGATCAATCTTCTAGCAGGGCATCAAAGCAAGTTAAAGGACATCAAGGTCTGCTTTAAAGAAACAAACCCTGATATTGATCAAACCCTAGAAATATACAACAACAGTCTACATCAGCAAGTTTGTCTATATAATCAAGGAGACATTCTACAACAGAAAGAACCTCTGTCTCCACAATCCTCATCAAAAGGCCACCAAGACCGTCATCAATATGTCTACAAAACAAGACAACTCGAAGGATTTGAAAATGAAGATCACATCAGCTTGGAAAAAGTTGAAACCCTAGCAACAATGATTTCCCGTAACAAATAAAAAATAATGCAGTTTGTTCTTTACGTTCATAATATAAAAACAATTATTTATTAATCTGTTGAGACGTGGGCCATGGGAATAACTTTGACAAGTACTGCAGGTTGCATCTGACGATGGTATCATTTCAATCTCTGGACAGATTTTAATCTGCTGCCTCATCATTTCCATTCTCACAGTACAAATAATATCTCCGATTTGTATTCTCAAAGTTGCGGATTTATCTGTGGTTAGGCTGTAGAGACACACATATATATATGCGGTGATGAGGAATAATATATGGTTCCACGATGGTCGGCAACTGCATCCCGCCCTCCATTAATTTCGCATTCCTCTCCCCGTTTTTCACTCTTCACGGGTTTAGGAATGATATAAGTAGGCAGTTTTTCACTCTTCACGGGTTTAGGAATGATATAAGTAGGCAGTTGCAGTTGAATTGGATACGCACATCCCACTGCGCCCTCTCCACGAACAACTACGCAGATACTATTAATTGTTTGGAAAGGGATCATACATTACTCCTTTACAACATACAAAAGTATACATATATTGTATACTCATGACCATTAATTAGGATTACACCCTTTTTTATCCTATATTTACTAGATATTGATCTGGTTTTTAACTTTTTTAATTTAGATGGCATGATCGTGGGCAACAAATCTCCAAAGTGGTTAACCGCATCCCCCACTACCCCTGACAAGACCTCATTAATTTCGGGAATTGCATCCCGCACGACCCCTGACAAGGGCTCGTTAATTTCGGGAATTGCATCCCGTTTTCCGTTCATCTGCACCCCGTTTTTCATTTTACAAGAGCTCATTAAGTAGGTAGATGCAGTTGATTTGGATATGGTTCTGTTGAGGAAGCAATTGCATAGGTTCCTTTAACCACGCTTTGCAGTTGACTTAAGATTGTTTTAAGATGGTATTATACCTCTAAAAAGTTTTAAAATAATTTTATATTTCGTTTATATAATCTTTTTAGAATGTTAATATAATTTTTTAGAATGTCAATATTTGTTTGAGATAATTGTGAGATTTTTCCAAGTAGTTTTTATATCCGTGAAATTTTTTAAAATATTTTTATTTTTATATATGTTAAATAATGTTTTAGAATATATCGTTAGATGTTCGATCAAAATTCATAGGAGATAATTAATTATTAATTAGTTAGTTTTTTATAAATTTGCATTAAATATTTAATTAATTATTTTAAAGGGAGGATAAAATTGTGGTGTGTAAGTGGATGTTTTAATATATTATATATTTATTTATTTATATTTTTCCCGGGTATAAATTGGATTTTTTTTTTCTTTTCTTAAGCAAGAGTCGATCTTTCTATTTTATTAAACCAAAAATAATGTTACAACATATACAAAAAACATATTATCTTCTTGGACTCAGGAAATAACAAGGGCATTTTGCCATAGACATGACCCTCACCTCTACAACATTCAATGCTAACCTTATTAGCGTGTGAGCTACCTCGTGGGCTTGAATAATGTTATTTAAGATTTGTCTGCCTTCCGCATTACCAGATTGTTCCCCTGAAATTAATGAAGGAAGTAGAGGTTTGAGTCTGCTACACAATACCTTGGATATTATTTTGTATACCACATTGCATAAAGCAACGGGTTTGTACTTATCAACAGTTAGGGTTGAATCTTGTTTGGGGATCAGGGAAATGAAGGAGGTGTTGAGGGCTTTCAGAATAGTCATGTTTATTTTGGAGTCCTCCACAACATTCAGAATATCCTGTTTGATAATATTCCAGCAGGCCTTAAAAAAATCTATATTGAAACCATCTGGTCCCGGAGCTTTGCCATTCTGCATATCTTTAAGAACCTCACTGACTTCCTCTTCGGTCACTGGTTTATTCAGGTTAAAATTTTCCTCTCTAGACACCAGCTTAGGGATATGTCTTGTAATTTCCTTCATGCATTGCTCTATGTCTGAATTGTTTCCCTTAGTGATGCCTCGGAAATGTTGTACCAACACAGCTTCGATATTCTTATGAGAGGTTTGAAGCTCCCCATTGTCATTCAATATCAAAGAGATTCTATTGTGAGCTCTATTAGCCATGGTGGATCTATGGAAAAATCTAGTATTACCTTCACCTTCTCTAAGCCATTGAACTCTAGACTTTTGTCTCCAAAATATTTCCTCTTGTTTGCATAATTTCTCCCATTCTTGATGGTGTTTGTCAGCTTGCTCACTTTTGACTTTGTCAAAACCATCTATGATCAGTGCCTGGTTGAGTCCCTGAAGTTTGGTTTCCACTGATTTTTTGTCCACGCAAATGTTACCAAAATCCTTCGTGTTCCATTCTTTGAGTCTGAGTTTAATGTGCTTTAGTCTTTTATGGAGGAGGAACATATTTGTGCCCTGTATCTATAAATCTTCGGACCACCATTTTTCAATGTTGCTGATGAAATTTGGGTGGGAGAGCCATATATTCTCAAATATGAAGGGTCTATTCCTAGGAGAATCGATCCCCTTGATTTCTAATTGTATCAGCCAGTGATCAGAGCCTCCAAAGGGGAAAATTCTAGTTGCTATTTCTCTATCTATGAGCATAAGCTCCTCTGAGATCAAAAATCTGTCTAACTTGGAGGCAACCTGTGCCTCACCTCCTCTTTTGTTGTTCCAAGTAAAAAGGCCATTGTGTGTTTCTGAGTCAACTAGTTTCATATTATCTGTGAAGTTTTGGAATGCTAAGGAGTCTTTAGTTAGCAATCTGGTACCTCCTTTTTTTTTTCTGAAAGAGATTTAATCATGTTAAATCTCCTCCCATCACCCAAGGTATTCCTTCATGTCTGCCTCTAAGATCCACCAGGGAGTCTAGAAATCTAAGTTTCTCATCTATTCTTTGAGGACCATAAACATTTGTGACCAGGAAGGTATCTGAAACCCCCACTAGTTGAATAATTACTGATAAATAATTTCTTGATGCCTCCACATCTATTATGCTAACTTTTTGGGGTTTCCAAAGAGTGAAAATGCCCCCCATTGTGTTCTCTACTTTAACTTCTAGAAACTCAAATCTATTAAGCCATTTTCTATGGATTTGTTTTAATTTCTAAATGGAGCATTTTGTTTCCTGGATGAAGATTATGTCTAGCATTGCTAGTTTCATTATGTTACTAAGCATTCTTTGTTTTCTTTTACTACCTGGACCTCTGATATTCTAAGATATGAACTTCATAATTAAAGATTTGTAAAGGAGTAACTAGTTAGGTATTTCATCTTACCCGAATCTATCATCAGCTTTGCACACTCCATCAAGAGCTCATTCTTATTTTTCCCACCCCTCTTCTTTCCTGGATTTCTAGTAGCTAATCTCGGAGTTGATTTCATAGTTTTCACACCTCTGTGCTCCTGCTTATGAATGTTTTTTCCTTTCCAACCCTCTTTCCTGAGTTTTCCATAAAAACAACTGTTGTATTATGTTGCATTCTTCTTGAGGCAATGAATCTATTCCTCCCTTGGTTCCCTACATCAAGAATCCTTCCAGATCCAGGTTTTCCTTATCGAGAATTTCTTGTAGTTCATGATCTTCCAGATCTATTTCACTCTGGGTCATTTCCTGGTCCATCTCCATTTCTGTTTCACTCATCATCATCTCTTTCTGATAACCAATATCTTATGTTTGGTTGTCGTCTTCTTCTTTCTCTTTTTCATTAGGACCTTCCTCTTGAGATTGGTTTTCTTTCGTAATTTCTTCATTCTCTTCTAGCACTTGAAACTTGTTTTGATTGACCTTCTACCCCTCATTATGTTGTTGCTTTGGCATTTTTTTCCTCCTTTTCCTCTACTTACCACTTTATGAAAGATTTTTGTGTCCTTCATTGTATTAGGTTTACTTTTGTTGTCTACTTTACTAAGAGGGCAGTCTCTGAAAAAATGCCCATGCTCATGGCATCTACAGCATCTGAACGAGATATGTTCATAGTCCACTGTCTGCACCCCCTCCTCATCAAAAACTTCCAAGATAACTTCATCCGAAAGAGCTCCTAATAGATCCATTTCCACACATATCCTTGCAAAGGAGGTATATTTCCCTCTTCTTGTGGCTTCAGAAGCTTTGACAAAATGACCTAGTTTGTTGCCAATGGCAGCTAGCGATTTAGTTTGCCAATAATCAAGAGGTAGAGAATAGAGACTTACCCATACTGGTACCGATGTGGAAGTCTCCTACTCTGGAACAAAGTTCATCATCCAAGGCCTCATATAGAGAGCGGTTGCTACATAAAAGTAGGGTCCTCCTTCGAATACTTTGTCTTTATCTTCAATGTTTGAGAACACCACTGTGAAGAATCCCTTTGACCCAAGAAGTAGGTCGATTCTTCCTTTGGGTTTCCAGTGATACTTGATCCACATCTGTAAAGCTTTTTCAGTGGGCCATAGTCCCATGAAATTATAGATGATAACGTAAGTCCCCATGTGTTCCCTGTGCCCCTGCAAAGTAGGATCATTTAATATTACTCTGGGAGTGATCTCTGCTTTTGCTTTGCAAGGTCCCTTTTTCTTTTTGTCTCTTGAACCCTGAATTTTTGTCTTCTTCCTCCTTGTCCCTTGTGCTACAGTTTTCCTTGCTCTTGGTCCCATCTGTCTCCTTTTCACCATCCCTTTTCCTTTCATCCGCAAAACCTTTGCTGTTCACCAGTGGTGTTTTACCTCTACTAGCCACGACGTCCTCGTAGGAGGGAGTAGAGCTCCCTCCTCGACCGCCCTCCATTAGAAACGACCTCTGCAACTTTCTATAACCCTAGCTGATCGCTCTTCATCTCAGATCACCAAACCTTACCCTGAAAAAAATCATAAATAAGATTTTATTTATTAAGTAAACATTTCTTCTATATATAAAAGATTTTTAAGTTTTTCTATATTTAATAGATGTTTTTATTTAAGTTTAATGTAAAATTAATTTTTTCATTTTATTATATAAATTTTGGAAAACTAAAATTGATATTTATAAAAAAAAAATACAATTTCATTCTATAAAATTTATAGATTTAATGGTAAATTATATGTTTTAAAAGAAAAAAAAAATAAAAATTGAAATTGAAATAAAACGTAATTGATTAATTTTATAATTTAAATTATGTTTTAACTTTTAAATTTTTTACATGGATTAGGTATTAAATCTCTATAGGTTTTCTCACACTACAATTGCAAATTCACATATGTTTTGACATTAAATCATTTGTTTACTATATATATAAATTTGGCCTACAAAATCATCCCACTTTGGGAGTTTATTTTCCCAAAAAAAATATCTCATACTTGTTATTTCATTGAAATGAAAGTATGTAAATTAATTTTCAATTACAACATTCTACCAATCTGAAACATATGACAATCAAAATGAAAACTTGGTAGGTTCCAACAATTACAACAACTTCAGTTTCAAAATTTGTTGGCATTCACCGTAAAGACATAAGAAACTTTTTTTGTAATCACTAAATGTCCTACAAGTTGGAGTAATTCTTCCTCTGATCCTATGTCTGCATCGAAATTTGTTCCCTTTGGATATGTCGTATGTATGTGATATGTCCAACTCCTCAAAAAATTCCTATAATTGGTACATTCCTTGTTGCCAATGACTCCGGGAAAAGTTGTGTAAACTACCAATCCCCAAGAACCGATCAATAACCACTAGTGAATTGCCAAATATGTGTAAGCACTTCACTTGCCTAGACATTGCATAGTCAAGGATGAGCCAAAGCCCAATTAAATTTTCTTTATTATTAGTTCTAGGCGTCAACGCTAAACTAAGAATGAAAGTGTGATGATTCTCCACATGAAATGCAATTCACAGTTTGCATACATCCTTGACATGAATTTTGGCACCATCAAATAAGGCCTCCTATAATCTAACGTAAACCATACACTGTTACCAGTAGACAAACATGAGGCAACCAATGGGGAATCAACGAACGCACAAAGATATCTTCTTTATTATTAGTCTAACTATCTAACCAAATACTACAACTAATATGACATTAGTTATCACTTTATTACAATATGAATTCTAATAAATCACTATAGAAAATATCTGCATGTGCTCATCGAAAATAGACCATTCACACACTACCAACATAACTTTAGCACTAGATTTCTTAAGTTTTGAGAGGCACTAAACTTTTTCTTCCAAGGATGTGTCTTTTTCTAGGCTTTCTTACCATTTCTTACCAATCCAGTTCAAAGGTCTTTCCTTTGTCTACACATCAGCATCAAAATGTGAATCATTTTGAAGAAAATCATCCATGCAAACTTCATCTCCATTTCTACCATCTTCTCTTTCCGCTTTCTTTAGATTTTGTGGAAGCATTGTCGGATTCAAAGTCCAACACCTTTCAACAAGATTCCCTTGCTTATGGCAGTAAGTGCAACACATGTGCATCCTCTTGACAACATGATTTTCCTTGTCCAATGGACCTTTCGCTCTTTGCTTCTTTTCCTTCAAAACTTTCCTATATGTGGCCATTCTCTTCCAACATATAGAAACATGATGGTTATCCAAACCACAAAAGGGACATGCAATTCTTTTCCCATGCTTAGATGGAAATTTACCATGCTTTGCAAAATCGAAAAGAATATGATTAGAACCAGATTTATACCTGCCTCTTTCACCTTTATTGCCTTCATAAGGAGGTGAAGAAAATGAGGAAATGGCTCCCTTTGGAACACCATCAATCTCTTCAAGGTTGTTAGAGTTTCCACAAATCCCTGGTTCAAGTGTGTGCTTCTGCACACCTGCAATGCAACTCCCTCTTAGAGCTGTTTCAATGGCCTTCATGGTAGTGTTGGAACTTTCTCCATAAGACTTTCCATAGCGAAGACCCAAATATTTAGGCCTTTACTCAATCATTATTGGTTCAATGATAACTTTTGCAGGCTTTCCCAAGCCCTTTCCTTCACATCCCATCTTGGATATTAGCTTGGATCCTATGCCTCTAGTATGTTTTTCAAAAGAACCAATATAAGCATTCTTAGAATAATTTGAAGAAAAATTGGAATGGTTTAGCTCTTCTTCAAGCTGATACTTGACCAAGCCTTTTTTGGCAACAAAGAGTTGTGACTCCAACTCATGCATTCTCTTCAGGTTCATATTTGCAATATGAAGTCACCTCTTCATTTCCTGCAGTCTGTTAGAAAGCAACTGCTTCTCTTCCTTCATGGAATTCAACTGATCTCTAAGTATGTGGCTCTTCTTTCCATCCTCATACATTTCTCTCACCTTGTCCATCATGATGAACAAGTCTTGCTTCAAGTCTCCATCATAAAGTCTTGTGATGAAGGAGGAATTTGAGGATTCACTTGTAGAAGTTGTCATTATACTAATGAACAAAAGAACATCAAACAAGATTAACAAAGAGCTTATTCAAGTAACCTTTGGTCAAAAAAACTCTTGTGCTTCAAGGATTGCTTTGAGGTCTTTTGGCATAGAAGAATGCCTTCAACCTTTCTTCCTTTTTGTCCTTCCTAGACTAACCTATCAATAGCTTTCCCTTCACCTCTGCAAACTCAAACAATAATCAATCTACAAAACAATCATACAATCAACCTCTGGTTGTTTAAACACCTTTAGACAAGCAATCTTTGCTCTGTCAATCAAACATACTGATATAACCTTCTTCAAAGGTGAGGTTAACCAATCTCAAGCTCTGATACCACTTGATCTGAAAATGGGGCACTTCGACTTCTAGTCTAATTTATAGGAACCTCTCCCACTCCCAAAGCTTAAACATTCCCAAGTCACAAATGATTAACCAATGTGGAATTAAATATGTGCTTGAAAGTAAGGTGAATGCTTATGGTTATTTTAATTTTTTATGTGCTTTAAAATATGTTTTTTGTGTTGATATGTAAATACATGTAACAGTGCAAACAATGCAACAAATAAAAAACACATAAGACAACAACTTAATATGGAGTTCTTACGTTTCCATGGGTTCTAGTCAACTCAACTAGGCTCTCTGGGATGATGGCAAAGTCCTTTTACAAGCTCTTGGCTCAACTCCACCGTTTTACACAGAAACAATGGGTTTAGACACCGTTTTATCCCTGGCTCTTGAAGCTCTCAGCTCTTCTGGCTCTCCGCTCTCTTTCTCGCTCTCAGCTCTGCCTCCTCGCTCTAGCTCTTGGCTCTTGCTATGGCTCTCGGCTCTGTCTCTTGGCTCTCGCTCTTGGCTCTCGCTCTCACTCTCAACTCTGGCTCTTGGCTCTGGCTCTTGGCTTTCTACAATCTTTAGTTCTCTGTCTTTTCTCTTGAACTTCAAGTGACCGCAAAGGCTCCCTCAGCTGCTTTCCACAATAGCTTTTTGCTCACCTGATCTCTCCTTTTGGTTCTCGACTTCTCCTGTCTTAGCACTCCTTATCTCTGTCTCTATCAGACTATGGCTTTAAAGCCAACCAGCGTTGCCTATTCATTTTCCCTTCTCAGGCTCTCTGGATCTTGGCCTCTCTCCGCTCGAATCCCCCTCTGAGCATTAGTAATCATTGATAAATGCCTTCAGGGATGGTGGCCACCTATTCTATAATGGAACGGACCATCGATGCCTTGGAAATCCCAAAAATGGTCATTCTTTGTTTACACAGAGAAATATGTAAATACAAAGGAAAACTCGCCCAAACATGGTCTATTGGACTTCAAAAGTCATTAGCTCTGCCTTGTAATCCCTTTGAATCCATCTTTGGGTGTGATCGCAAGTGATGTTGATCAACGACTATTATTGATTTTGGGTGGCTAACGTGCACGAGGATTACCCACCCGAAAAGGGTGGTTTTCCCTCTCCAGCGCCTAGTCATGTGGCCTCTAGTGTATGGGCTTGGGCAGAGCTCGACCAAAACCACTTACTACCAACGGCCTGCCAAAAATCCCGCTCATTTCGTGGTTTCCCTTTGTATTTGAAAAATACATTAAAACATTGAAATACCAACAAATGGCTTTATGGCTAACTTCAAATACTATACAACAACATTCATACACCCTTTTGGGTCTGGATTCATCATATCAGGCGCATTCTTTTTGTATTTGGTTTATTTAACGAAACACGATTTTACTTTGAAAAAAAAACCTTTTTACGAACTTCAAAATATATATACTTTGACCCATAATACCTGTCAAGTCTAGCTTTATCGCAAGTCACATATGTATCAACCCCCGCTATTTTATATAGTTTCGATGCAATATTGTGATATCACAATCACATAGTCCCAGGGTCTTTCCATATGGCATGGCCTATGCCAACGCCGATTGCAATCCGCCGATATCGACGATCGCAATATCGCTTGGCACGGGGTCCCACCTTAATCCCCATGCCACCATGATGCTGATCCACCGATATCGGTAATCGACATATTGCATCAGCTCGGGGGTCCTCACCTTATGTTATATGTGCATGTTCCTTCCTCTGACACCATTTGTCAGGGATCGAAAATCGAGAGTTTCTTCCCCTTATCGTCTAAGTCTGCCTTTGACCTCCTCCGATGCGATTTTTATCCATAAAGCCTTTTCGTCCATTTTTTTGAAGATTTGCCTCTTTTTCCAAAGAACAAAGGGCATCTTCTTTCTGTGATAATTTATGCATAATAAGTCCATTTTTTCCCATTCAAGTTGTAACAGATTCAGAACGAGATGATCTCTACAATGGGGCTATTTCCAGGAACTTCCTTGGACTTTCATTTTTCCTCTGTGAGAACACTTAGACTTAGGAGTTTATCCAAAATCCATTTTGGATCATTTCAAGGATCAATATTCTAGCAGGGCATCAAAGCAAGCTAAAGGACATCAAGGTCAGCTTTAAAGAAACAAACCCTGAGATTGATCAAACCCTAGAAATATACAACAACAGTCTACATCAGCAAGTTTGTCTATACCATCAAGGAGACATTCTATAATAGAAAGAACTTGTGTCTCCACAATCCTCATCAAAAGGCCACCAAGACCCTCATCAATATGTCTACAAAGCAAGACAATTCGAAGGCTTTGAAAATGAAGATCACATAAGCTTGGAAAAAGTTGAAACCCTAGCAACAATCTTGATCTACAAAATAAGGAAAATCACATTGAAGGCAATATCATCTCCAAGGTTATGAAATCAAGAAAGGATTGTCTCCTTTCCCTAGAAGAAGACCATCTGAGGAAGCAACTAATCATCCTCATCAAAAGGGAGCAACCTTTTCCATTTAAGGAAAGGCTTTCTCACTTGAAAGAAGATCATCCGAGAAGAATCCCTCAAAAATCTTCTTCAACCTTCACTACCATGATCAAGGTGAATATTTCGTCTTCACATGACAAGTAACAATATTTTCAATTTATAAATTTTGTTAAATGAATTCATGAATTGCAAGGACATCTACAGATTGATGGGTCATCAAGATCCCTTGCATGGAGAAGAAGGATAGTGAGAGTCCTCTAAGAAGTTGAAGTCACTAAAAGGTCTACTCTAAATTTATGGAAATGGATACTTATAGGTTCCCCTCATATAGAAACATTGGAGACATCAAAGAAAATGTATAAGATAGACTCATTCTTTGAATGTGCAATGAAGAAGGTCACATGAAATTTTATCTACATGGAAGCAAAGGTATCAAAGGATGTAGGATATCTTCATAAGGTCCCATATACAAGATCGAGGAAGGAAGATAACCATCACTGATCTAATGCACTAATAGATATATCTATGAGTTACCTCATTTGACAATTATGGTCTCTATGATAGATAGAGAAAGACAAGTTTATGACAAAAATATTGAAGGTTAAAATAACTCAACCATGTACATAATGGAAAGGTAAGGTTGGTCGTCAAGAAACACAGAATAAGTATAGGTAAGTTTCAATGCTATAGAAATATTTTGGAAGCTCATATCATTGAAAGATGGAGGAAGCTTAAGAAAAGGACGAAGGAAAGAGGGAGTAACAAATCTCTCCTATGAGTAAGATAGTATCCCATACGAAACAGTCTATCATAAGCTCCTAACTCTTGTGTTATAAGATATGAAAATGATAATAAGATGCATCATGGCATCATGGAAGCATCATAAACAAGAGATTGTGACATCACCATGGGAATCATGAAGGACAAGATCGATGGCAGACAAACATGTAGGATATATAGCTCTTGGGAACCTCAATACATTGAAGGAAGGAAAGGAGTAATTTAAGGCTCATCATACAAAAGGGAAACATCTGCCAGTTGGGGATATACAAGATCCTCAAAATTATCTGATGGAATCCTCATCATAGGGTTCACTAATATAGAGAGGAAGTAAGTGTTTCAACAAACATTCCAACTTATGGAATCCATGAGATGATGATATGATGATTTGAAGTAGATCAATGGATTGAAGATATTTTCAATCAAGGAAGCTACTGCAAGAAACTTCGATGACCTGAAGGTAAAATAAGGTATGTATGCTTGTTTTCAATATTATAATGTCATGTCATATGGTTGTAGGTAACATGGATCACTGCTTATATCTTAAGAAGCAAGATCAAGAAGAAAAAGGATTTCCTCATCTGAAAGGATGCAGGAAGGCATAAATCACATTAAATGAAATCAACATAATATGTCCTCATATGAAGTACGAGATGGTTGACTTCAATGAAGAAACTCTGATTGAAAGCTAATGGGAATGAAATGTGTGGGGAAGGAAGAGATCATGAGATATGAAACCATGATGAAGGAAATCAACATCCCAATGACCAAGAAGATTTGTCTAGGAAATCTCCCGAAAAGAAATGGAGATTCTGATGAATGTCTAAAAATGAAAACCCTTGAAAATGGATATCTTTGGGAGATGTGTCAATATGTGTGCAGGATGTTGATACCTACAAGAAGATGTCATGATGAAGATCCATCTCTTAAGTTATGATTTAATTTAATATGATGTTTCGATTTCTTGAATAATATCTTCATAATGTAGGGCTACTCAAACAAGAGTTGTAAATACAAGTACAAGTAGCATTCACATGGTGGATGGAAGAAGCATGACGAGAAAGAAGTAGTCATATAACGAAGGTTCCAGATATGAAGAAGGCAACTTTCCATGAAGAAAGGAATGACATGATGAAATAAGGAGGAAAGTGATCGATGGTTGTGTCCCTGCAAGGAAGAAGGTCAACTGATTTTCATGACATCAAGGAGAGAAGTTGAACAAGCAGCTGAAGGACTCACGAAAAAAGAAGTTGTTGATATATAGAGGAGTCCCAGGCTAAGAGGGAGATCTGATAGGTCCCTGATCAAGAGGGACCTTAGATTGGATCACCCCTGATTAAAAAGGAGTGATGGTTGTGTTTTTCTATTTCATGTGTCATGCATTAGACCAGGACTAACAACCATAAGTATAGGTTAAGGCCATGAATGGAAATGTAGACACATGATAGACACAACTTTTTTGTCATCATTTTGGAAGAAAGAATGGAGGGTTGGGTAATCATCTGGCATCCGATGTTCTTTGACAATGCGTAGGGCATCCAAGATAATAGTAGGCAAGAGGATCGATATTCTTTGAGGGTTGGGAACCCAAGATAAGAATGGTCCTAGAAGGTCATACTTGATGAACACTCGGGTGGGTATGTACCTTGAGAGACAATGATAAAGGTGTTTATACTCCCCAAAATTGTGCTCTGATCTTATGAGAGATAATGTTGTTAGTCAAGGCCTTGCTATGAACAATGTTAGTTACTATGATGCTATACAGATGGGTTACCAATCTAATTCTGCTTATGAGAAATTCTTCGGATTGAAAATGACCAAGTACCATTATAAATACCTCCCTAGTTAAGAGGGAGTGTTGAAGAAAGTGTAACTAGGTTTGATATTTACAAATGTAATTTTGATCTTTGTACTTGTCAAGAAAAAGAAATATTATTTTTGTAAACTATAAGAATGAGTTTCTTGCTCATTTCATAGGTCTAGGAATGTCAAAGAATCAAACTCATGTTAAAAAGCTCTTCTTGAGCACAAATATGCATCAACCAAGTGTCAAGTAGCGCTCCAAGACAAGCACCATCCTCCAAAAAAGAAGACTGCCAACAAAACAATGTGAAATACAGTCAAGTAGACTTCAAAGTATATATATATGATATGTCGGCTCAATAAAGGAACGCAACGGTTCGCTAAGTTCACGTCAGCTTGCATACATGGACCAGCACCTATAAATACATAGTTGAGTAATCGCAGACAAAATAACTTCAGATCACTCTAAAACTTTGATGGTACAGTAAATTAGAGTATCTCGGTGATAAGCATAGTGACATTTTCGCATAAGATTTTTGAAATCTTGGGCAAGCGCAGTGACACATAATCTTCAGTTTCTCTCGGATTTTTTGTGTGAAAAAGGACCTTCGATACCTTTGCTATCTTCGGTGATGATGACAGTGGAATATAACAGTCTCGTGACCATGTTCTCTTCTCGATTTTAGTGACTACTAACTTGGAAGTTATGTCCGACCTCCGTCTTATAACAATAATATCCAAAGGTTGTTTTAATTTGTGAGATGAAATGCCAAAGGAATCAAGAAGGGCTAGTCCAACTTTTGGAATTGGGTCAATATTGAATTGAGAATAGAAGTTCCATCGTTGAGTGAGTTTAATTGGAGATCACCAAAAAAAGGAGGGCCTACGCTTATTAAGAAGGGAAGCGGTGCATGCAGATTTGGAATTGTACAGAGAATCCCGGGCAACCCTGGTAGGACACTACCATCTAATTATAAATTGAGACACTCTAAGAAGTTTTTTTGAGTTCTTTAAGATTGTTTCTATGAAATTTTAATTTGATTTATTGACAATATATTATTGATTATGACCATACAGATGACGAGCTTTTTCAGCAAGGTCTTTTATTAAATGATGAATTATAGAGTGTGCTTGCAAAACATGATGCTCCAGCCTTAGGGTCTCCTTTACCACAACAACTTGTGATTTCTAGCTCTCAAAGACCATGTTCTAGTGCCCCTTATGAGGAAGATGAGGTTGAAGATGATTTTGGACAATTGGCCCACAAGTAATGTGAAGATCTTTTCGATTTTATGCTGCTAGAGATAAGTTGAAATAAATATTTCACTATTGTCTTCAAGTGACAAATAGCTGGAAAAACAACTTAAGAGAAATTTTTCCCATAGCTAACCAATCTCGTAGGAAAATCCATTCAAAAAAATATAATGATATCTTACTATTGTGTAAACCTAACTATGATAGAATTTGACTCGTTTTTTGGGTGCCAATTACAATAACGTGGCCAAAAATGAAGTTACACATGGCCATTTCCCAGATTACTCAATTTCAAAATTAAATGTATAAAATATCAAAATATGTTTAGTAAATAGTGATCTTGAGCATTGAAACAAACAATAAGACCAAGAGTTCTCATAGCTAACCAATCTCATAGACAAATCCAATGAAACTCGTGCAACTCAGACCTGTTGTAAGCCAAAGAAGTAGATCATTTTTTGGAGCTCTTTCTAACTTCAAAAAATAGTAGAAATGTTCTCTTCTAGTAACCTCACTAAATTTCACATACCTACATGAAGAAAGCATTGAAGAATCAAATATTTAACCACTCCATATGAAAAAGTTAGCTCTTCTTTACTTCATACAACAATTTTGACTCCAATAGTCATTTTTTTTTAGCTTCAATAATACAGAATTTTATCAAATATCCATAGATATTAAACTCTTTTAAACATATGTCAAACTTCAATGTGTTCATATCAATGTAAATCACTGCTTTTTGGGTGTAAATAGATATATGTGTCTTTTATCTTTTCCTCCCTCTTTATTTTTTTCCTATTAACATTCGTTCTGCTATTAAAAGTGCACATTTATCAACTCTTTGTTTATCTTCTTAATCTTCACATAAATACACAACTGATTGTTTATTTATCATATTCATATCAACCTAGAATCTGCTATGTAGGTATGCTAATTTCATTTTTTAACATGGACTGTATATAATATTAAATAGGCTTTACTGTGAATAGATATGACACTTACCCAACATATATCTCAAAACTAATATTGCCACGGTAGCCTGGAAATGACTCCACCATTGCGTTTGCAAGTGCTTTGGGGAATGAGGCAAGGCAAGGAAGGTGATAATGAAGAAATACTATGAGTGCACACATTTCTATTTCAGCTACCCACTACATTTATTTTATTTTATTTCAGTAAGTAGCTCTCTTGGAAATGGTTGAGAAATGGTATAAAACTTGCCTTACAGGAATTTATTATTTTATTCTTAGCATACAGGAAGAAGGATCGGTAGTTTGATTAACTGCCCAAAAAAAAGCTAGTGATAGGGACTTGTTTTCAACTTCAGCTTGCAACGAAGTAGATCAAAATATTTCATTACCTTAATTAGTTTCATTGGATATGAAGCTTCCTCAAGAACTAGATCACCATCAATTTGGACACAAATTGGAGCAATTCTTGGGCTACGAATAGGAGATGGAGCCAACTCAAATTGTGAAAGTCAGTAGTGGAGAAGATAACTTTGTAGATCACCAATAGATTGAGAATTGGCCTATATCATGTTTCTAGGACATGTGTCAATTTTCCATCTTTTGTAGAACCTTCATCAAGATAGGATTGCCAATCAATTGTAAATTCAAATGCGTATACATTCCTACAATTCCGGTTATCAAGGAAGCCAATTCCAATTATACAAAGGTCCTGAAATTGTGGATTTAACCACTGGATATGAATTTAATTTCGTAATTGTGGATTTAACCACTGGATATGAATTTAATTTCCACCATTGAATGTGATTCTAGCTTTGGATTTATATGTTAGAGAAAAAACCCTCTGGTAGGATGGAGAAATCTTGAACATTTTTCTTTTGCCTCATAATATTTCATAAAATGAAGTTCCAACTGAGGGTCCTTTATGTTCAAATGACAGGAATGAATTTTTAGCAAATAGAAGTGTGTTTCATTATTATTTTAGAGGTTGATTTCCAAGCAAATAGAAGTGTGTTTCATTATTATTTTAGAGGTTGATTTCCATAATTGTTTTTCATTTAGATTTAAAATGACTTTGCTGCTAGATTTAAAAATAATGGTTTTTTTTTTGTTATCCATAAATAAGATTTAAGAATTGATATTTAAGTTAATTAAAAATCTATTTGGTAACTTTGAATGTTGAAACCACCTTAAAAGAACATTTAAAATGTTTTTGTTTATTATTTTTAAATATTTTTTTTTATATTGTCTCGAAACATTACCTACCATGGTCCATTAATTAAAGTTGCAAAACTACTAGTCACATATAATAAAAGTAAAATAAAGTATATATTGCTTTGGGTAAATATGAGTTTGGTCTTTTACAAGTTACTAATAAAACATAAATACATGCTAAACAAATTTATGCATATAAGTACATACATTGCATATATGTAACTAAATGTGGTTATTTCTCCTATATCATTTGTTTTAAGAAAAATTTGATTATGAAAATTTGACACCAGGAAAATTTTAAGAAAACCCCCCAAATTTACATGTATAATAAATGGGCGAATCTCCATGGTATATAGGAAAAGTGGAAGGCGATTTTATCAATAATATGATATGTATATATAATTTTTTGGCGAATCTCTCACCAGGCATGGCGAATATTTTACTCAATTATAAAATCTTGTGTTTATTGAATACACAAATGAAATCATTGCATTT